>APFE030663105.1:0-14556 GCA_000404065.3 Pinus taeda
TTTTACTTTGTTTTGTCGAAAGTTATTTCCTGTGTTTTTATGAAGCAGCCTCTGTCCGGTTGCGATTTTCTTGCTGCAACTAATTTCTGAGCTAGACTCCTCCCCTTTTCCCCTGCGAAATTTTTCTAACATGGTATCAGAGCGGGATCAGCAACTGGAAATTCACCTTGCCGCAACTAGACTCCTCCCCTTTGCCCCTGCGAAATTTTTCTAACATGGTATCAGAGCGGGTTAAACTCTGTTAGTATAAAAACAAGTGTTTTTACTAGCAATTTAAAAAATTATTTTGAGGGTAGAATTTTGAAGTGTATTTACTAGCATGTAGAAAGTTTTTTTTTTCACCCAAAAATGGAAACATCCAACACAAGCTTGACTAATCCTCATATACCTTAGTTTAATGGAAAACATTATGATTATTGGGCTATTACAATGAAGGTGCTCTTTGCTCCTCAAGACATTTGGGATTTGGTGGAGAATGGTTTTCAAGAACCAGCAGATACAGCAACTTACAATGCTTTGTCTCAAGCAGAAAGGGATTTGTTGAGGGACAACAGGAAGAAGGATGCAAAAGCCCTCTTCTACATTTTTCAAGCAGTTCATGAAAGTATTTTCCCAACACCCTTGAGACAACCTACTGAGGCATGGAAAAAGTGAAGACAACAAAGCTACAAAAGGTAAGGAGAGATTTTGAAACACTTTGTATGAAAGAGTTTGAGAATGTAGATTTGTTTTTTACTCATGTAATTGGGTTGCTTACTTAAATTAGGTCTCGTGCTGAGACACTTGAGGAAAGGATAATAGTTGAGAAATCTTTGAGAAGTTTGCTAGCAAGGTTTGGTTCCATTGTTGTGGCCATAGAAGAGACAAAGGATCTCTCGCAGTTCTCAGTGGATGAGATTCATGCATCAATGATTTCTCATGAACATAGACTGAATAGCACAACAAGCTCCTCATTGGAGCATGCCTTCAAGAAAAAAGTTTCATTTGGTCAAGGTCGAGGCAGAGGAAGATCATATGCTAGAGGAAGAGGAAGAAGCCCTCACAAAGGTGGAAGAAGAAGCCCTTCAAGCTCAAGTGGAAGAGGCAACAATCAAAATCCAAGTCAAGACCCAAGACAAAATCAAGCACAAGGTCATAGGTATGACAAATCTCAAGTTCAATGTCATTACTGTAAGAAGTATGTTCATTATGCAAATGAATGTAGAAAGAAGCATTATGACATTAGTAACAAACCAACTGTAAATTTTACAAAGGAAAATCAGAACCATGATAACATGTTTTTAGCTTGTAATGTAGCATAAGAAAAATAAAGTGATATATGGTATCTAGATTGAGGGTGTAGCAACCACATGTCTGGGAACATAGAAATGTTTTCCAACCTAGATGAAAGTGTGAAATCTGAAGTGACATTAGGGACTAATAGCAAAGTCTCTGTCATGGGAAAGGAAAGAGTTAATATCCTAGCAAAGGAGGGGGAGAATAAGTACATCTCAGATGTTTACTTTGTCCCTGGTTTGAAGCATAAGCTCATAAGCATTGACAACTCATGAAAAAGGGCTACAATGTCTTTTTCAAAAATGATGAGTGCACAATTTTGGATAGGCCTCCAAGCAGACAGTTGATTGCAAAAGTTCAAGTGACAAACAATATAATGTTTCCCCTAAAAATAATATCAGATCATTTGAAGGAAGAAGGTGCACAAGCACAACTATCAATGAACTCACAAGAGGATGGAGGAAAAGATGCAACTGTCCCACAAGTAAACTTTCAAGTAGAAGTCAAAGATAAAAATTGGTTATGGAACTTGAGATTTGGTCATCCCAACTTTGGAGGTTTGAATTTGTTGCATAGGAAAGCCATGGTAAAGGGATTACCATTCATAGAAAAACTGGACAGCCTATGTGAAGGATGTACCTTGGGCAAGCAACATAGAGAGACTTTTCCAACAGGAAAGTTAGTAAGGGAAAATGCACCTTTGGAGATAGCCCATTCAGATTTATGTGTACCAATGCAAACATCATCAATCTGTGGCAGCCATTATTTATTGACCTTCATAGATGACTAAACAAGGAATACATGGGTCTATCTCCTAAGACAAAAAAGTGAAGTGTTTGAGGACTTTCACCAATACAAAGGTCTTGTTAAGAAGAAAAGTGGACAATACATCAGAGTCTTAAGGACTGACAAAGGTGGCGAATACATCTCAAATGATTTCCTTCAATTTTGTAGGGAGCATGGAATTCACAAGCAATTTACAACAAGGTATACAACTCAGCAAAATGGTGTGGCGGAAAGGAAGAATAGGACCATTATGGAAATGGAAAGGAGTATGTTGAAGGCAAAGCATTTGCCAAATGATTATTGCACTGAAGATGTCATTTGTGCAACATATATCTTGAATATATGTCCAACCAAAACTGTCCAGAATGTAGTTCTTGAAGAGGCATGGAGTGGAAGAAAGCATAGTGTCACTCACATGAGAGTCTTTGGTTGTGGCATAAGCACATGTCCCGGATAAGTTGAGGAAGAAGTTGGACAATAAGGGGGAGAAATGCATATTTTTTGGATATAGTGGTGAATCCAAAGAATACAAGCTCTACAATCCATAAACCAAGAAGCTCATAATCATCAGAGATGTGCAATTCATAGAAGAAGAAGCATGGCATGGAAGTTTAGAGAAGACAATCAATGTGAAAACTTGGATACCACATGAGGACAAAGAGGAATTGACAACAGCAAGCAATTCCTCGACAATGACTCCCTCTACTCCTATTCAAGTGCAACAAAGAAGGCAGCAAGGAACACCATCGACAATTAATAGGACAACATCACACAATCAAGCAAGTGCTTCTCCAACCACGCCACACAGTCCAACACCAAATGACATGTCAAGCCCATCTTCAGCAAGCACAAGAAGGCCAAAATTTAGAAATTTAAATGATATTTATGAACAAGATGAAGTTGATAGTAGCACTGGTCTGAATTCCTTATTTGCATTGTTTTTTCATGTAGATGACCCAATCCATTTGGAGGACGCAGTCAAAAAAGAAAAATGGGTTGCAGCAAAGTAGGAAGAAATAAAAGCAATAGAAAATAATGACACATGGGAGTTAGTCAACCTTTCGCAAGGAAAATAATTCATTAGAGAGAAAGGTAAGATTGAAGGTAAGATTGAAAGGCACAAAGCAAGGCTAATTGTCAAAGGATACAAGTAGCGGCATCGAAGAGATTATGCGGAGAAGTTCGTGCTAGTCACAAGGATGGAGACAGTGCATACAGTTGTGGAAATTTCTGTGTAACGTAAATGGAAAGTGTATCAAATGGACGTAAAACCAACGTTCTTGAATGGAGTGCTGAAAGAGAAAGTGTATGTTGTGCAACCACCTATTATGAGGTAGAAGGCCAAGAAGACAAAGTGTATCAGTTGAGGAAAGCTCTTTATGGGCTGAAGCAAGAACTGCGTGCATGGTATAGTAGGATAGATGCTTACTTGTTGGACAATGGTTTCGACAAATGTAACCGGGTTCCTACTCTCGACATCAAAGGGAGTGATGGTAAGATTGTTATTGTTGTCTTGTATGTAGATGATCTGATTTTTACAGGCAGTGATGATTTCCTCATCACTGATTTCAAAGAAGTCATGAAGAGTGAATTTGAAATGACTAACTTGGGGTTGTTAAGGTATTTTTTGGGCATAGAAGTGAAGCAAATAGAAAATGGCATTTTTATTTCTCAAGCCAAGTATGTAGTAGACATTTTGGAGAGGTTTAATATGCAAAATAGCAAGCCCGCACCAACTCCAACTATCATGGGGTTGAAGTTGAGAAAAGAAGATTGCAGCAGCAATGTCAATCCGACATTTGCAAAAGCATGATAGGAAGCTTGATGTATTTGACTTCCACTAGGATGAATACAATGTATGCAGTGAGTTCGGTGTCGAGGTTCATGGAAACACCCAAGGAAACACATTGGCAAGAAGTGAAAAGGATTCTAAGGTATGTCAATGGGACAAAACAATATGGTGTTTTGTACGCTGCAAAAGATGATTTCAGGTTGGTTGGTTACATTGATAGTGATTGGGCAGGAAGTGTCAAAGATAGAAAGAGCACGTCAGGATATGTTTTTCATTTGGGTTCTGGTGCCATTTCATGGGCCTCCAAGAAGTAGCCAATAGTTTTATTGTCTACAGCAAAAGCTGAATATGTCGTCGCAACAGCAATAGCATGTCACACAGTTTGGATAAGAAGGATATTGAGGGATCTTCGCCACAACCAAGAGGGAACGAAAACTATTTTTTGTGACAAAACTTCCACAATTGCATTGCCAAATAATTTTGTCTTTCACAAGATGACCAAGCATATTGACGCTAAATATCATTTTATTAGAGAGTTAATTAACAATGATGAAATTGTGTTGCAACACTGCAGGTCACAGGAATAGTTTGTTGATATTTTCACAAAGTCATTGGCACATGAAAATTTTGTTTATCTCAAATATTGTTTGGGAATTATCAATGGCGACAGTTGTGATTAAGGGGGAGTGTTGGAAAAATTGATCCCAACTACCACGTTAAACACTTTGACAACAACCATACTTGTCTAAAGTACTTTTGCAGGTTTCTTTTTTGTTTGCAAGCAGAAGGAATAAAGTCTGAGCAGAAGTACAATGTAGACCATTTCGTAACACATCACAGAGTTAAAGCACTTAATGAGCGTTGGGTAGCGGAGGCCCCACCTAACGGTTTTGGGGCTCAAAGCCCACAATTTTGGGTAATAGTATGGTAAAGGCTCCGCGAGGTGCGCAGAGCGCGAATTGTAATGAGTCAAGTCAAAGGGTTGTCCGCCGGAAAATAATGTAAGAAAATAGAAAGTGAGTCGGCCTGCCCATGGTCCGTGGACCATGGGAATGTATAAATAGAGCAAGGCTCTAAGGTTAGAGGGTAGTTTTTGTTGTTGGATCTTGAATGTTATGGGTTTATGAAGGCAATATTCTCTCTGCGTCTATAAGTCCGAGTCAAGGGTGTTGGTAGATAGATAGAGGCTCTAAAACTATGTTCGCAGACCCCTGCAGCTGAGTGCGCAAGGCGGATCTGGTTGTATTGAAGAGGGGATAAATAAAGATAAGAATTCCTGAATCATTGTGTGCTTTATAGCGAATCTATCTGTTGCTTATATTCTGAATTTATGCATGTTTATGATTGTGTGCACTGGTTGTTACTGTTAAATGTTTGTCTAAAGACCTTAAGAAGTAGATCAGATCTATAATAAACTTGTTAATAACAAAGCACATAGGCACGGATCTATGTGGAAGCCTTATAAAAGTACAAAGTAGCGTGAGGGCACAGAATGGTTCGCGACCCCATCCAGACCACATCAAGACATCCCAAGGGTTCAGAAACCTAGTTCCAACACCCTCCCATACTACCTTGGGTGGGACTTCAGTCAGCGCTCTGCGGATTGTTGCCGAAAGGGCCAGTAGTGCGGGATTTGTTTGGCTAAAACACTTCTAAACTTGGGTCAGGCCCCAACAAGCCAACAAATGGTTCCATTGCTGGGACCGGGATCTACCTAAGGGATGTCTGATGTCAGAACATTGGAACCCTACAAAGAAAGAACTTGAAGATTGGTTGGATCAGAAGCTTCACGAGTTCAAGGTACAGGAAAACAGAAATCCGCGGATATCTAAGGAAAGGTGGCTAGATCGCTACATATACACAGAGATCCACGAGATTTTTTCACGTCATTCTCGACAGAACTGTATGAGTGGATCACGAGGCTAGTTGACAGTCAAGGAAGGTGTAGACTGGATTAGCCCATCGTGTGGACTCCAGAGTTGGTGCGCAGGCTGGAAGCATCTGAAGATAAAATCGCATGGGCAGTAGATCATTGGTTGGATCGAATAATAGGAGGGTTTATCACCGAATTCACGATAGACACAACCGTGAGTTACAACGAAGCAGAAAGGCTCTTTCTCCAAGGATCGCGGGGTAAGTACATCAAATCATTGAATACTTGAATTAAAATGTTGTTATGTGAAAAATGGCTTATGTGCATCCATTGATGTATGGGGTGACGAGGAGTGGAAGAGGCTACCGAGGGACCGAAGGACTAGAAAACAATCCTCTAATTTCACTGTCACGAGAAAGCGAGGAGGAGATCGCAAGGTTCTCTCCGAGAAGCGCAGTCTGATTGATAAAACAGCGCATTCCACTAATACGACTGCTGTCCACGCCATCACATACTTCACCTACGTCAAACCCATCTTCACCTACCCCACCTCCTCCACCACCGAGGGTTGCAATGGTGAATGTGATCAAGTTTCCAGTATTTAGAGGCATAGGAAATGAGGAACTATATTAGTTTTGGTTCATGGTAAAGGCTATATGGGAAGGTGTTATTGATGATAACATCAAAAAGGCCACTCTAGTAAGTGCACTACAGGATCGCGTGTTGATGTGGTATATAAAGTACTCTAGCGATCACCCGAATGCGGGAATAATGGCGATCTAGGATGCATTGAACAAAGAATTTAGCCGGCCAAAATCAGAGACGCAGTCGATCATTGGGTTCAAGGAGATCGTGATGTTACCTGGTGAAACCCCATGGGATCTGGATCAGAGATTGAAGAGTACAATTCGTGAGGCTAACATGACGCTGATGGATGCGTAGCACTGCGCGTGGTTTGTGGCATCTTTGACACCACATCTGAGGACGGTGCTCTCATAGCAAAAGATCTCAACCCAAGCTAAAGAATTAGAGACAACGATGAGGTTGCATGAAACTCCAATACAGAATCCGAGGTTGGGAATTCAGCAAATCCACGCGCAACTACAAAGCCTATGCTTAGAGATGCAAAGTCTGAAACAAGATAAGGCGACTTGGTCAGAGGCACGCATAGAGGTGTGGTGCATAAAATGTAAAGGCTAGGGCCATGATAAGGATCATTGTCCGATATTCGCGAACTATTTGGTAGGAGGGGGACCAATACCATTGCGACTAGAGGCACAAGTGGGGCCAAGCACAACGCCCACACTCTGGTGTGCGATTTGCCAGATGGGAGGAAAGCACACCACAGAAAACTGTCATCTATTGCAGAAACTTATACAACCCCCTCAATAGCTATTTTGCAATTTTTGTAGATCAATGGGCCATGACAAACGAAATTGCTGAAGTTATGAGTTGCTAATGGATTAGACACCTACTTACAGGATGCAGACTGAGGCGCGAGGTCAGGATCTAGCTGCAGCAATAGCGCGGGGTGGATTCCAGGGACGCGGATGGGGATGAGGAGGAATGGAACCCGGACGAGGGCGGGGACAATTAATCTGCTACAATTGTGGAGGACCTGGGAACTATGCGCGTGATTGCACGAACCCGACCAAAACATGTTGCCTGTACTGTTACCAATTTGATTATGAAGCAGTAGATTGCCCCACACTAATTGCACAGATGCGGGAAAAAAGGGTGCTTCAGGCTACTCCCACTCAGAACGTCCAAATGATGAAGGCTGAACCACGCGAGAAGGATCCTAACGTGAACATGATGCTCAGAGTGGTGCGGGGAGGGTTGGTAAATATGTATGGGTGAAACATTTACTGTGTAACTCGTGGTGCGGGGAGGGTTGGTAAATATGTATGGGTGAAACATTTACTGTGTAACTCTTAGTTGCAGTCCGCAACCTCTGCAAGGTCAGGAAATCCCTCATTTTGTATAATAGTCCATCCCGTGTCTTAAATATTTTCTCTATCATGTATTAATCAGTCAAATGTATGTTTTTGGATAAATAATAATGTAAAAGTCATTTTGAAGTTGAGCGAGAGAGAGGGTGAAAGTTTGTGAGGTAGTGAGGAGAAAATTGTGGAGAAAATATTGGTGGGCATGTGAAAACAACATTTACTATGTTTTATTGTGTGTTACTCCGCAACCCCCTGGTGAAACGTAAATCGAAGTAAGTCTTTTGTGTTTTACTTGGAGCAGCAACCTTCAATTTATCATGCAAATGTATTTCCCTATGTTTTGACATATAATCTAAAGTGTGGTTAGTTGTGACGTGGTTTTAAACTTTCACGACTAGCTTTACTCAACCGTTTTGTTTTTACTATGTTTTGTTAAGAGTTATTTCTTTTGTTTTTATGAAGCTTTTATCCAACTACAATTTTCTTGCCATAACTAGAGATTTACCTTGCCGAAACTGATTTTTGAGCCAGACTCCTCTCCTCTACCCTGCGAAATTTTTCTAACAACTAATAGTAGAAATAATTTTTTATCCTTTAAATAAGAGCACAACATATCTTTTTGTGCTTCAAACTTCAATTCACGTGGAAGCCTTAAGCTTAATCTATCAGCAAGGCAATATGGTTTTGGAGCCCATTACCTTAATGATGTGCTGAAAATAATTCCTCACCTTTTGGCTATCGTTGATGGTGTCAAGAAGTGACACCTTACCAACACCACCCATGTCGTGTATACCAATTCTTTGAATAATTTTATGTTCATCGGTTAACCATCTCTCGACTATCTCTGTATGTGCAGATCTCTTTATGTTTGCAACAAAACCAAATTGGGGGTTTTGAACTAGTACCTGGGTGCATGGAGTAGGGTCCTTGAATTCCCCACTTGGGGGAAAATTAAATTGCCTTTGTGAGTGAATTTGAGAAACAATCACTTTCCAGTCTCTGATATGTCTACTGATTATGTAGTGGCAAACAAAGTTAGGAAAGAGGCAATTTTTGTGTTCCTCATAATCACCTCAAATAGATCTTGAAATTTCTATAGCATCACCTGCCTTATCCATCCAAGCCTTCACTATAATTTTAGGGTTCATTTTTACTTAAGCGGGCTCCACATTTATATCATATCCTGTGTTAGGTTGTTTAGAGGCTGAACTTCGACTTCCATGTCCCTTGAAGATTGAGGCAAAGAAATTATCATTTTCACTGATTGAACAACATTTTTCAAAAGGTCGGTTGAAACATTGCCTACATCCCCAGTTCCAATATCAGATCAGGCCATTTCACCATTGAGAACTATTCCCAATCAAATTCGTTAAGATTAAGATTTATCTTTCCACTGATAAATGACTAGAAATATTAGGATTTCTCTGCACTCAAATTCTACTAAGGTGCTAAATCCAACCATGAAGTATGCAAAATATGAGTACTAATTTGAACGGCTTACCCTGAACCATGATGCATCCTTGCTATTTACTCTCTCATATCCTTTGGTTTCTCACCTTGTCCTGAGGATGAACGACATTAGTTGGTTCAAAACGTTTTATCAAAAGACCCAATCTTTACAATGTGATTAATTCGAAAGATTGTTCTCTACATTATGGATCACAAAAGTCTTAGATCTAACAATATTACTAATTTATTTATTTTCTGGTTTTGGTCCATTCATACACAACATTTGTGAAGCATCATTAATTATTGGTTGAGGAAAAGTATTTTTCCTTTGAAATGGCTCCATCAGATTTGTTCCTCATAATTTTACTGTTTCCAGAGGGTCCCACTCAGCTTCTTTTCAATAGGTGTGATTTAGTCTATGTTATTTCCTAGCCACGTATCTATGAAAACACTATATTTTTTACTCCTTTTATATATTAGTGCAATTTTTACTCCTATATATTCCAACGTTAGGTTCCTAATCCTTTAAAACTAGAACTGAAATAAAATAATATAATGACTTCATGAAATGAGCTATAGACCATTTACTTTAAATTGAGGTAAAAAATTACAAGGTCATTTACCTTACCCATGTTCTTTGAGTGAAAAGCCATTTATTCTTTCTAAAGTTTCATTAAAAACTTTATTCAAAGTTTCATTAAACATCTATGAAAAGGAAGGGGAGGAAGAAACACACAAATTTAAAGCTAAACAATAAAATTCCTCATAGCTATCATAATGACTCTTGGCTCTTCTAGCCTCATATTTATCACAATGGCCCAACCATAGGTATATAAATTCCTCACTTACTAGATACAGAATCATGTTACTTCTATCTATACTTTTCTCAACTACAACTAATTTGTTCATGAAAACTCTCACTAAATTAGACTTTTCCAAATATAGACTAAACTCAAACTAACTCAGATTAACTCTCTATGCATTTCATGCATACAAGAGTAATTTACTATTTCCACCACTTCCCCTTAATTATGATGGTATGACTCAACATAACTCAATGATGACACAACTATGAATGTTAGGGTTACAATAAAAATTGACTCAATCATCACTTAAACATGCATGTTGCTCTGATTCTCAGCTAGGCTTACAATGACTAAAAACTTTTACAATTTTGTTTCCATTTCCTTTTCTTCCAAATTCTATACCCTCAAAATTGCTTCATTTTTGTTGTGTTTTCTTGTTGTAGGCTCTATATTTCTTCACTTGTTGTTGCTGGAACTTATGTCTGACTTCTCTTGTATTTGTTCTGAGTTTTCTTTTTCTATAGCTTCCTCTTTAGAAATTCGTTCACTCGTGGACTATTACCACAAATCTTCATCTTCAAACTGTGAACTTCTTTTTAATTCTTGCACTTCATTTTTTTTCAATATTTTCTTCTTCTTCTCCACAAATTTCCATGTTTTTCTTTACGCTTTCATATTTAGGTACTGTTGTTTTTTTTCTATAATCCACACACTCAAGATCATCATTAGGATTACATGTAAAATCATAATCACTCTCCTTTTTCTCACTCATAATTTAATTTAATTCTTTTATTCTAGTTGCTTCTTTAAGACTATCATCAATTTATTCAATTGGCTTCTCAATCCATTCTTCAATGAGATTCAAATATGCATCAGACTTATCAATAACTTTGTTTTGAACTTCATCTTCCATACTATTTTGAACACCTACATATTAAAAAACATGGTTAAAAACACCTTCATTATGATTTGTAGTGAAATCTTTCTCCTCTTCATCTTCCTTCTTTTACTCTTCGACTTCATTGAGATTATCTTACACTATTATGCAGTCAGTCGATATTCTCATCAAAAACTCTTGAATCACTTTATCCTCTTCTTGATCATCAGTTGCTGCTAGATCATGCATTGCTTCTTGAGCAGTTCCAATTGCTTCATAACTTGTTTCTACAAAGGAAACTTCAACCTTCAATTCTTCATCTAACCCGACACTTTCTGTTGAAAATAGCAACAAGAAATGCTAAAAAAAGAAGTGCTAAAAATAGCACCGCTATAAATAGCATTTCGGGATACCTTCCAATTTTAGTCAGTCCCTAAACTAAAATTGAGAAGTAAAGTTCAAATTTGATCTTAGCAGTTGTTTGTAAAATAATTAATTAATTCATCTTGAGTTAATTAGTTGTAGGAAATAAAACATGAAGTCTATATGAAGACATGCGACAATTTCTCCATTGATTGAGGAAGTTATCCCTTGATTAAAGGAGATTATGATGAGTTGTAGTTTGAGTTGTAATTAGTTAGCTTAGTTATCTAAGTTAAGTCCAGTTAGATTAGTTCCAACAGTTTGTGGAACTGATTGTGAGTTCAGTTAGTTAATGCATGCATGCATGTAATTGCCGCACTTCAGATAACTGAATATTCTCTCATAAATAACTTATGCATGTCAGTTCAGTCAGAGACCTAGTTGAGATCAGGTGATGGGACAATGTACTATCAGTTGTAGGAATATTCCATGGAGGATATCTCGTGCATGCAGAAGGAATTCATTCCTTGGAGATTGCGCAGTTACTTTTGAGTTTGATGGTTGTGTGATGAGGCCAATTCACACAGGTGGTAGCATTGGACCCCAAGAGAAACTGCGCAAGGAAATAGGAGGCTTGGAGGGCCTGAGGAAGGCATATGTTGAGTCTATTCAATCTGTGAGTTGTATTGTTCGATTGTGCTAAGAGTTGGATGGCTTGTGAGCTAAAGATTTATGTAATCTGAACATATTTCCACTTGTATGATATTACAGAGATTAGGGTTTTAGGTTGAGGCTTTCCCCAGAGTATTCTTCTGTGTTCATGTGCGGTTGCTTTCTCATTCTTAGTTATATGTGTTTTATTTTATCTTGCTCATATTCGATTAAGCTTTAGCAAGTTTGATGTAGAAGTAGATCTTGTATTTTGCTTTAGTATATTGCATAATCTCTTGATCTACAGTGGGAAATTCTACATGGTATCTGAGCAAAGGTGATCAAAGGAGAGAAAAATATACAAGAAGGGAGAAGTTCGAAGTTTGAAGTTCCTGAATATAGAAATTGAGTTCTTATCACATCTCAATTTCTCCAATGGCGTTCAATGGTTTAAGACTCGGGCATGCCCTTGATGGCAGCTCGAATTATATAGACTGGAAGGATTGCATGGAAGCAATATTAGAGGATAACGGTCTAAAGGACTTCATTGATCAAAAAGTCCCCAAGCCGGCATGGCTAATGCTACAGAATTGGAGGAATGGAAGAAATGTGTGGCTAAAGCAAGGAGAATCCTTCTGGAGGGAGTTCGAGACCACATAGTGTCGAGTCTCCATGGGAAGGGGACACTATTTTCGATGTGGAAAACATTGAAAGATCTATATCAGAACAAAAACGATTAGAGGAAGCTGGCACTGAAAGACAAGCTTCGGAAAATCAAGTGTGAAAAGGGCGACACGATCTCTACATATCTGAACAAGCTCACCACTTATAGGGATGAGCTTGGAAGTGTAGGGATCACGACAGTCGATGATGACATGGAGAGTCTTGCACTCCTCGATCTTCCTAAGAGCTGGCATGATCTGATAATCACCCTATGAGTGACCTCAATTAAAGATTTATTAAATGAAGGTATTACAGATTCATATGCTGGTGTGTGTGTCTATGTTATTTAAGCAATGGATCGATCAGATTTCCAATACATAGACAATTGAATGGAAAGACAGCAAAGAAATACAGTAAGCAAATACAAGAACACAAGAATTTAATAAGGAGTTCACCCTATTCTCCAGGGCTACATCTCCAGTCCAGCTTCAATGGTGGCCTTATTTTATTGTGTTTCAAGCAGAGAATTACAATACAGGGACTCAATGTGAGTTTTCCTGAAGCAGGTTTCGCTTGGCACGGTGGTTCTTGGATTCCCCAAGCCACTGGAGTACACAGACTCTTCTTCTTCCTACCAGCTCTATGACCTTCTGGTCTACAGTGGAAAGAGCCAAATGTGGTGCTCAGTCTGGACATATTCCTCTATGGGAGGGCTTGAATCTCTCAAGCTCTCTGGTGCTCGATGTTGCCGCTAGTTGGCTCGGCCCTATGTCTCTTTCTGCTTTTGCTTAACTGCCTTCTTCTCTGGTTTTTGTCTCTCATTGTTCAGTCCTCCTCTCGGGGTTTACTCTAACTGACTCCAACTACTTTGTATTTTGTCCCTGTTCATGGCTTTTAGCCATTCGTTCCAATGCCTATTCGATTCCTCTTCTGCATCTATCAATTCACCTTCTGCAGCTGTGCTTGGAGTTCCCTGTTCGGTGTCATCATGAACGCTCAGGGAGTGGCCACATGTCCTCCTCTAAATGGTGCCAGCCTGCTTCGTCGGTTCGTTTCTTCAGTTACGTCATGGATGCGTTCTTCATCCACCGTGGTGGTCAAACGGATTCCAAATCCTTCTAAAACACGTTGTATTCCTCCGTCTATTCCGTTTCCTCCATCGGGCGTGATCTCAGCTGTTTGCATGTTTCGTGCGGTTGACTTGCTCGACCGATAGTGCGTGATCAACGGCGGTTTTCTCTCACCTCCGCTTGCCACGTGTCGATCGATGTATGGAGTCGCTCTACTCTCACCCAAAACCTCTTACCGTTTGTGGGCACCCCGATCAATACCATCGGTTTTCCAGAGCGCGGGTCCTGCCTTTGTACATTAGCGCTTTTCACTTTTCCGCCCGCAGTTCTTCGGTTACCCCATGCGACCGAGTGCTCGGGTTTTTCCTTCACGGCCCTGTTCGCCCAGTGATGCGTGATTAGCGTATCACGCATCAAAAACCTCCTATGTTTCCCGATTCGGGCCTCCCAGTGGCTAAATTAACCTCCCGTGCAGTCTCCATGGGCCTCGGTCAATGTGCTTTGACGGAGGTCCTCGTCGTTCCACGCTGGCTGCCATTGCCACTGGTTCAGGGTGTTTTTGATCATTGTTTTTGGAATTCTTAGAAGTTTGTCCCGACCTGATACAATCATGCTTCTCTTTGACAGTTCTTTTATGGATCTAATTCGGATCACGACCTTCCCACTGAAAAGCTTTTGGACCACCAAAAGTTGGTTTTCTTTAAAGCATCGACTAAGTGAGGGTACTGATGTCTCACTTGCCTAATCTCAATCCACTTTGCACTGCTTGGCTTCGAACCTTTGAGTCCAATTCTGAGGTACTCAATATCTCCTCTGCACGTTGTCCTCACCTTCCTGTCCAAGACTGTGTCTTTCTGCAATTCATTAAGATATTCAGGTAGCAGGTCATCAATAGAAGGCAATTGACTTTGCTCTTCAGGATCCTCAACCATTGAAGGTTCAAACAATCTCAAGCAATCTGCATTTATGACTGAGTAGATGTGCATGTAAGCTGGTAGATCA
>APFE030663108.1:0-42124 GCA_000404065.3 Pinus taeda
CTTTTCGATTATCTTTTTCCGAGTTTGACCCAGAGAGAGCCCTCTCCTGTCCTCGTAGGGCTAGCTACGAGGTTGAGTGTGGTTTGATGTGGCCTTGAGTCTTACCTTATTTCAGCCTAAGGTAGATTTGAGCGCTAACAGGATTTACAACAACATAAATATTTGTAGTGGGAGAAGTATCATCTTTGTATTTTGTCATGCATAATCTAGATCCTTAACTCCAAAATCAATATTTTTTATTCTAGCCCCACAACATTGGGAGTTTCGCAACTTTCTTGTAGAGTTTTTGTGGCTTCGAGTGTTTTGTAGCTCTAATATGGAGTTTTTCTAGCGCCGGGTATTCCACATCTCTCTTATAGACTTTTCACAATAGACTTGTATATTTCTTATGACAAACCTATAGCTCATAGAGTCTATGCCATGTTTGTTCAAGGAATCTGTAGCACTTCTCAAGATGGTTATAAGCAAGCCAATGATAATAAGAATTTGGTGGAGTGATAATAGTAAGTTCTTGGAAATCTTTATTCCATAAGCAATTAAAACTTGAAAGGAGATTTCTTGCTTGATTTTGTTAATTATTTTCTTTTCTTTTCTTTTTATTTTTTGCAAAACTTGTTAGCCAACAAGATGGTTTTAAAACTATATCCATCTAACTGAATTCAAAGAATTTTCACAATTAGAATTTTTATTCCTAAGGAATGCTTGCTACAAATTTATTTTCAAACATTCCATGGATTGGTGGCACATGGAATAGGTTTTGACCATCATAGTTTTATTTATTGTTTTTAATAATCTAGGGAACTCTGGTGTAAGAAGGTTGAGGTAAATTATTTAGTGGTTTGAGAGTGGGTGTAGTAGGAATCTATGAAGGTATTTATGGAATTCATTAATTATCCTTTCAAGATTTTTCAAGTTGTTTAGGAAAGATTTTTTTCACTTTGGGAGAGGTGAGACATTAAACATTATTGATATAACCTTTCATGGACGACCCTAAGGGTTGGAATTGGGTTGGGTTATACAGAAATACCTCTTGAGGCTCCTATAACATCATTCGCTATGGTTTGGGAATTTTCTAGATTATTCTAGATATGTTTTGAAATGTACTATATGGAAATTTTCTTTCTTGTAGCATGAAAATGTCATGATCTTTGTTTTTGATTTATTTTTAGGAGTCTCTACATGGATTTTCCTTTGAGACCCCTTATGTTCCATGCTGTAATTTTCATTGGTGTTGTGGTTAGGAGGGTGGGTGTGTCTCCGTGATTTACCTAACCTTGCCATAATTTACTAGGTAGTCCCCCATTTCCCTGATTAATTGTTGTTTGTTTTTTTCCTGTCTTATTCCCTTCCTTAAAATTCCTTTTGTGTGGTCCTTTTTTATATTGCTTTTAATTCCTAATGAACAAGAATGACTAGGATTTGAGTTGTTACTGAGGGTTGTTTTCTTTCTTTTCTTTGTTGCTTGAAGTAAAACCTTGCTATCAGCTACACCTGTTATTCTAGGAAGGTCTTCTAGGTATTATTTTCTAATTCTTCCCACTCTTCTTCAATCATGACCACATCTTCCTCAGTTCCTTTTGAATTTTGTATGTTTGTTGATTCTCTCTTTTTTTTCTCTTGGAATTCTCTCATCTAAACCCTTGATTTACCACATATCTTTGTTTTTGTTCTTGATATTTATGCATTTATTCCTCTATTTGAAGTGCCAAGAATTTGTTATTATTTGGGTATCTGGAGGAAGAAGGGTTGCTAATTCCTCTTCTTGGCACTTTTCTCTTATTAGTCACTTTTGTAAATCCTTCCTCATTTCCTTTTTGCTTTTCATGAGTTGCTTGAAGTGTTTGATTCTGAGGGCACTCTTAGAATAAATGTCCCTATTCATGACATTTCCATCAATTGAAATGAATTTTCTCATATGACATGGGTTATTCCCATATATCATTATGATAGCTATTTTTTATTTTAGCTAGTAGAGCCTTGGTTAAATCTAGATATACACACATTCTAGCATACTATGTGTATCAACCAAATATGGTGGTGTTTGAGAACATCACGAATGAGTTGATGGAATTTCCTATGCCTTCTAGAATGTCTAGCTCCCAAAATTCCTTCAACAATGATTATAGGCACAACCAAATAAGGGATTAGGTGAAATTTTCTTTATTAGGGTTGAACCTTTCAACTCATGGTTTCATGTACATCCCTACAGAAAGGAGGAAATAAGGTCCTCCCTGAAATATTTTTTTCCCTATATTCAACTTTGTCAAAGATAACAATGATGAATTCCTCTGCAACCAATTTCAATTCCATGTCCCCCTTAATCTACAATTATTTTTTTGATCCAGGTTAGGAGAATTTTTTTTGTTGGCGTATGCCCATGAATTTGTAGATCAATGTATGATCTTTCATGTATTATTTTTTCACACCTATTCTCTTTGAGATGATTTCATAACTCATGGCTTCTTTTGTTTGGGGGAGACAAGAATTTGAGTTTCTTGCTATTTTTCTCTGTTGATTTTCTGAGTTGCTTCATTTCCTCTGCTCACTCTTTTTTTAGTTGTGGATGGGTTTTGTTTACTAAGCCTTTGGTTGCACCTAATTGCATAGTTTGCAATTGTTTTGTTTATAATTCCATCTAGAAACTATAGTGCTGAAGGAGGGATTATTTCCTCCCCCCCTCGTGGGTTCCATTGGATTTTAGTAGTGAATCATGCTTTCAATAAACCCTAGGATGTTCAAATCTCTACCTCTGAAACAAATATTAGTGCTAATAGTAACACCCTATTTTTTGCAAGGTTAACATTACAACTTGTTTTTGATGGATTACAAAATGATATATTTATATATGAGATTATTATTTATGATATTTATATTTTTTTCAATATAAAATGGGATTAACTTTCAATGGACTTACAATGATATGATAAAATAAGAAAAATAATGCAATGAAAGTGTAAAGTAATTTTAGATTTAATGGATGAGATGGTTTAAATAATAAAGATCAAAGGTTTATTTTATTTGAAGAGTATTGGTGTTTGGTTGATAGAGGTTATAGTTAGAAGGTAAATCATCTAGAAGAGTATGAGTTAGGGCCTTCACAACAATTTCAATATCCAATCAAAACAAATCACATGGAGTATTTTAATTGGAAATGGGAGTGTTAAGAAACATGGAGGAGTGGTAGGCTCTTCCCACATTATTGGATCATGTGGCTAGATCAACGAATAAGGAAAATATGGAGTTGTATGGGTATGAAGCTCTACAACCTTGTATAAAACCCATTCTCTAATCATGAAACGAGAAGTGGTAAGTGAAGAAGCATATAAGACCATGTGGACATGAAGGGTTGGCAAGGTATTTTGTCTTGAACTCCTAGTCAACCATGAAACCAACCTGTTATAGGCTATTTTTTCACACCTGATCAATCAACCTCCTAATGGGATCATTCACATCCTATTCCCCCTTTACATAATCATTGCACAAAGCTCTATCCATGACTCTCTCATTCCCCACAATTTCTTCTCCGAAATGCATCATTTGAGCTAGTTTTAGGACCAACACACCCTAGCTTCTTGTTGGACAATGTTCACCTACAAGTTTCTCCACTGTGGCCTACGTTGATTACCTACAGGTTTCTCTCCTTGCACCTGCATTGGTTGCAGAAATTTGGGAAAAATAGAGAATCTTGAAGCCTCCATTTCCAAAAGCTTCTAGGATATGTTGTAACCATTTACCTCAGGTAAAAATTTCGAATCCTATCCTACCCTTCCTTGGAGTTTCCATCCCTTATCTATAGATCTCATCCTCCCATCAAGAGTGGATCTCAATCCTAAGATTAGTAAAAGGATAAGAACTCCCAACTTACCTCACTCCTCTATATATTTACAACCTTCCATATGCAAGGGGTTGGATTTTGTAGAGTGATTCTACCCTTATGCTGTTGTTGTGAGAGTTATCCTTTCATGTATTTAGGGTTATTGGAGGTACACTTTGTGACAAAGGAAGGACAAGTCAACAACTTGGAGGATCTCTTCTACAAGATAAACACCTATTTATGGTTGTAACTCACTCCATTTATATCAATACAAATATTTCTTTTGTTTTCCTATATGTGATGTTGTTATTTCATATATTTCAATGCCATGCTGATCTGTTAGATGAAGTAGATAGATGATGCTACATAGATCTCGTAGTTTCTTGGCTTGTGTTGTCTGGTTGTTTAGGTTCTAATTTTTGGCAACTAGAGATAGGATTGGAGCATTTAAGCCAAAGAAGGAGAGAAACATATGAAGGATTCCAAATAGTTTTCTTCCCCTCATCTACTTACTTTAAGAAAAACATTGGGTCCTTTTTCATTCTATTGTTCTAGGTTAGCAACCAAACATAGGGGAGATATTTTTGTCTGCAGTCATAAATATCGTATAAAAAATTGGTGAATATGCTAGGGAATGGTGTATCCCCTTGGTGGTTTCTTTGTCCACTATATTTGATTTTCCTCTATCATATACATTTGTTGCTTTAACCAGCCAAAAAAATACCTAGGAAGTGATTGCATTGAGTCTTGTTTGAAAATTTTGTGTCAGAATTCTCCGTCCCAGGACCAACGCACCCTCTGGTCATTAATAGAGCATTTCACCCCACCTAGGCCTTCTTTATGACTACGTTAAACCCCACCTAAGTCGTCTTTGTGCCTATGTTGTAGAGCACTAGTGCCTCTTCTACACCTGCGTTGATCCTTGTTTTTGCACAAATTTTTCCTTGCTTGGTCAGTGTTGATTTTATTAGCCTACTTTTGGCTGACCTTCCTTGAGCCTTGAGTGTTTTGTGGTCTCTATGAAGCCTCCATATGGTTTGGATTTGTGTTTTATTTTCTTTGGTAAGAATTGGTTTCAATTTTTCTTTTTTATTTTCTTTAGGTCACTTGCAAACTTGTTTTGTTTGATCATTAGTCACTTAGATGAATTGTTGTTCTAGTCCTCATTCTGAAAAGTGCATTTGAAGAAGTGATTAGAATTTACATCTTAGTTTTCCTCATTTTTGAAAATTAAGTGTAGTGAAAAGAAAAATATTGCATTGGCATTTAGGGTTTTTCATCTATATTGATTTAGGAACAGCTGCATGAAAATCAAATTAAGTCGAGCATCTTGTTTGCTACATTTTCTATGCTGCATATTGTTGTCTCTTCCATTCCTTAGGTAGATTTTCATTGAAGAGAAAGATTCCATTTCCTCATGCTAGATTTTCATTTTAGGGAATTCAGGTGAATTTGTGGTGAGACATAAAATTTAAAAGTAATTCAATACCAACTTAAAATTTACTAATAAACCTAAGGAGCATTTGTAACATTAATGCAAATGCATAGAGGTCTAGGCTAGAGACATGTTCCAACGTCGTTAAACTTAGGAGCTATCATTGCTTTCCAGCATTGTATCCTAGGAATGAAATCCCATTCCATGTATGTGAGTGTATAGGATCATAATCCACGTACCTTGGGGTATATTGGTGGCACTCCATGCACGTAAATTATATGGGAACACTCTCATCGAATGGTTACACATTAGACAACACTACTATGGATTTCACTCCCATGTACCATCGCGTATATTTTGGGAATCCCCAATAGGTTGCTATCCATCCATAGGTAATTGAGTCTGTCACATTGTAAATTGTGATATACCAACCACAACATTAAGGGAGATTTGCTGCCGTACGTTAAGTCCTTGGTTCGCTAAGGTGTATATTGAAGTTCATGGTTGCTTGGTAATCCTTTATGCCTAGATTATCCTCTTTTTGATTTATTTCTTTTTGTGTTAATAAAATTTACTATCCAACATGGAATAACAAGATCCCCCACTCTATCGTTCGCGTATAATAAAAAATGAGCCTCCTCTTCCATCAGAGGCTACTCTTGGCCATCGTCATGAGCATAAAATAATGCAAACTACAAAATAGGGAAACTCGGGAACTACTTTTGGTCCACCTTGTGAATCTGATCAACCAGAATCATCTTTCCCCTTGAGTACCGAACCCGAGATTACATTTACTCATGTCGGTGAAACTGACATAATAGAGCATCTCCTAGGTGTCCATCTTCCCTATGTCCAGGGAACCACGGACAAGATTGCTCATATTCTTAAGAAGTATAATATTCCATCAACCTTTAGGCCCCTCAACACCATTCGTAAATACCTCCGATCGGTGAAGTATCCTGTTGAACCTGAGGACATGAAGGGTGTTTACATGATTCCTTGTTCTTGTGGGACCCCCTATATCGGGGAAACATGGCGCTCCATCCATCAAAGGATCAATGAACATGCAGTTGACCTAAGGCACGGGAGAACCAAGTCTTCAACATTAGTAGAGCATGTGGAAAAGACCAAGCATCATGTTTGTATTGAGGAGGCCAAGGTTATTACCAAGGTTGCACAGTTCCATCACCGTAAATTCAGGGAAGATATTGAAATTGAAAGAAGGCCAAACAATCTCAATAGAGATGATGGCTGGAAGATCAGCAGTTGCTGGATCCATGCCCTTTATTCCTAGTCATGCCTTCCCCTCGCCCCCTCCTCCTTGCTTGACCTTTTCTAGCTTTCTAGGTTTCCCTGTATTATCTTGTATCCTTCTCCGTTGAGCCTTGACTTTTCTATCCTCCTAGGTTTCTCCTTTGGTTAATTTATTTTATTAATTGTCCTATTCTTGACCTTCTAATTCCATTTGATTTTTTCACTTGACCTAGATTGGCTACATCTGTACCTATTGGATTTAAATGATTAAATAAATTAAAAATAATTAAATAAATCAATTTAATACCAAATAATTTATAAAATAAATGAATAATAAGATTCAAATATCATAATATATTATAATATATAAATTATTGAATTATTTATTAAGAAGAAAATTAGTTACTTTGACTATAATATTATATTACTATTAACCCATAATTAACTTTATAATATTATTACATAATCTAGCCATTTTTATATAGTCGTTAATGGTTGCACCTAGTCGTTTGGAAGATCTGTTCTCCCTATTTATCTTGCAGCCATGTTCCGACTCCTCAACTTGTCCTGACGATGAACCACACTAGTTGGTTCGAAACGCGTCGACAAAGGTTTTCTACATGTGATTTACGCCGAAACTCTTCTTAAAAATGTTATGGATCACAGAAGCCTCAATTCAATAGATATCGAATTACCTGAGACTTTGGTCCTTGAGGTTATACAATTTGACCTTCCTGAGTCAGAAAATTTATTTCTTGATGTCATTGAACCTGAGGAGCCTTAGCCATCTTTTCCTGTTAGTTCAGGTATTTCATCCTCTCTTCCGTTGTCTCAGACATATCCACCTACTATATATCTCATCCCCTACAGTGAACCACTTCCACCTAGACTTGTGAGTATTGAGGAGATCCCACAAGAAGAGCCTCATCTTTATACTCATTTGGATGGACTTTTCCTTTATCCATTCCATCCTCTTCTTCCTCCTCTACCTCTTGAACAACCTCCTTTACTTGGTTCTTTTGACTTACCCACAAATTTCATGTGGCAATCCACATTGGGATTATTGACCATGACTGGAACCGATATGGATTCCCAACCTCCATCTACCACTATGGTTGAGACTTCAAATGTCGCTTCCACATCTATGCTTTCCACCTCACTAGAGGCACATCTATATGGTGGTCTGTCTATCCCACCAAGTTATCAGTTCTTATCTGGTACCTTATTTGGTGCATCTTCCAGTTTATGGACATCCCCCATGTCATACACTTTGGGAATTCCATCTGGTGCTACTCTTATGAGTGCTGCTCAACCTATTCCTTCTCCTCCTCCTACACTGATAGTTGAGAATGAGGCTGACCCTTATGTTAGTGGGAAAGGTCCTCTTCAACAACCTAACTATCCTTATGTTGGGTACCCTCTGAAAGGGGGGAAAATGCCTCCATCATCCTCTCCTCCTTTGGCAGGGGACCATTTTTTGTAGGTATACCTCAAATTGGTAACCATCCTTATTATAGTCTTCCTTATCTTGGGATGACTGCTAGTGTTCGGAAGTCTACTTTTCTCATTCAACCAAGTTTGAATTTGGGTTCATTGCTTGTTTACCAACCTGTACCATCATCTCAAGTTCCTATTCTTCAATCTATACCTCAACAAGCTCAAATTCATGTAACTCAACTTGTATAGGCTGTGATCACATCTCAACCCATTCCTTTAGTATCTGGTACCTCTTAGGTCCCACTTACTCAAAATTTACAAGTTCCTTTACAATATCAATCATTTGCATAAGGTATTCTTCAAATTCCAGTAGGACAGAATGTGTACCACATGACTCAGTATCAATTGAACCCTCTTTATCATGGGAATATTTAAATCCCCATTGGGCAACAATATAAACCTTATGAGAGTATTCCTTAGATGCCTTTTCAAGGCCAACAAATTCATGGTTATCCTGGGGTTGGTCAACAAGGTTACTTGTATTTTGGTTATTAGAATCCTCCTTATTCTGGTAACCAGGTTCCTTATTACCAGAACCTTCCTTATTTAGTAATTCAAGTGTTTGTTTCCCAGGCTATTCCTTCATATCGAAGTCATCCTCTACCTAACTTTAATCAATAATTGCCTTTTGTATCCACTCTCGAGTTGCCAGATTTGATTCAACTCACCAATGACCCCGCTTATTCGCCTTAGTAGCTGATTATTCCTCCTAAATTTCATTTCAATAT
This sequence comes from Pinus taeda, assembly GCA_000404065.3. Classification (NCBI taxonomy): domain Eukaryota; kingdom Viridiplantae; phylum Streptophyta; class Pinopsida; order Pinales; family Pinaceae; genus Pinus; species Pinus taeda. The sequence continues at coordinate 8,729 of APFE030663108.1, forward strand.
CCCTAAATTTGAATCCAAGAGAAGACCAGTCGACACATGTCATGACATATCATCTATGGTGTTCATCAAACTCCCTTAATGATGATTCTATATGACTTCATCTTTTCAAAAGAACGCTTATGGGTACCGCTACTAAATGGTATACTAAGTTACCCAAAGCTTCATTCCATATTTTTTTGGAAATACTGAGAGGGGGGTGAATCAATATTTATTTTCAATTGTTACTTTTACCAGTTAGATCACTTATAATTAGAACAAAAAATGGAGCATAAGAATAAATACTTTTATTAAATTCTTATTTATAATAAATCTAATATAATATATTGTAGGGCTCCAACCCTAGATGAAGACACCAATCTTCAATCTCCTATGCTCCAACCTCTATTTTTCCAAGCATTGACTTGGTATTCCCAAGGCTCCAACCTTGTCAATTTGAGGCACCATCCTCTAGGGCTCCAACCCTATCTTTGGTACAAGATCCAACCTAGTCTTTTTGAGGACTCCTATCCTCTATGGCTCCAACCCGGTCTTCCAAGGAACTAACCTTGTCTCTATGAGGCTCCAACCTTTAGGGTTCCAACCCTCAACTTCAATTCGTCAAGATAAGTTTGATGATTCTTTATGGCTCCCAATATCTTCTGCAGCAAGCCCTGACAATATCTTCAACACCTTCATCTCCAAATCACTTCATCAATGACAACCTTATCTTCTTAGAAGGTATTGCCACTGCTCTTCTTGTCACCCAAACAAAATTTTCAAGGTTACCTCATGATGACTTCAACAATACATCATGGTCTCCAAGGGTGTCTTCAAGATCAGCTTAGGCTTCTCAATAAGATGTCTTCAAATGGATTTAAGACCCACAAATATATGTCTTCAACACTCCAATAATATGTCTTCATTGCATAAGGTTAGGCTTGAAAGCATTTCTCTAAGAGATACTTTAATTATGCTTCAAGTGATCTTCTTAGAGCTTCCTTCAATGGCTCTGCATGGCTAATCCTGTGATTCCAAGATAGATTCAATAAGGCTGTTTATAATGGGCTCTAGGTGGAGACAAAGATGTCTGATATACATTAGCTCTATAAGCAAAATTAGATCAAAGTTCTGGTCAAGAAAATATGCTTCAAACATTTATGCACAAGGGTCAATGTTGGCTTGTTGGGGCCTGACCCAGGTTCGGAAGTGTTATTAGCCAAACAAATCTCGCACTACCGGCCCTTCCAGCAATAGTCCGTGGAGAGTGGACTGAAGTCTCACCCGAGTTAGTAGGGGAGGGTGCTGGAACCAGGTTTCTGCACCCTTAGGATGTCTTGATGTGGTCTAGAGGGGTCGTGAACTGTTCTGTAGCCTTGCACCACTCTGTACTGCTATCGGGCTTCCGTGTAGATCTGTACGATGCACTTTCTTATTAATGAAATTATTACAGATATGATCTTATAGTCTTTAAGCAAACATTTAACAATAAAACCTTGTGTGTGCAATCATAATTCTTAAAGACAGTGCAAAGATTCAAAACATAAGCAACAGATAGATTTGCGTTAAAACACACAATGATTTAGAAATTATTATCTTTATTTATCTTCTGCCAATACAACTAGATCCACCCTGCGCACTTAGTTGCAGGGATCTGTGCACATAACTGTGGACTCTACTGGGGCTCTGTGCACACAACTACAAAGCCTCTATCTATCTACCAACAACCTTGACTCGGAATTGCAGACAAAAAGAATATTGCCTTCATAAACCCATAACATTCAAGATTCAAACCAAAAATTGACTTCTAACCATAGATCCTTGCTCTATTTATACATTTCCATGGTCCGCAAGCCATGGGTAGATCGACTCACTTTCTATTTTCTTACATTATTTTTGGGAGGACATCCCTTTGACTTGACTCATTACAATTCATGCTCCGAACACTTCGAGGAGTCTTTACCATACTTTTACCAAACTTGTGGGCTTTGAGCCCCAAAACCCTTACGCAGGGCCTTCACTACCCATTAGGCCCCCAACACAATCATCACAACTCATCCTGAGTCACTCGGCTGGTGCATCAATCTTCACGTAGAGGTCATTCAGTAACTTCTGTGCTTCGCTTACACTTGCAACAAAATCTTCCGCCATTTGATGTACCTGTTCTACGCGAGTCACCGAGGCATCAATATCCGTTTCAGTTGCTTGTCATGGTTCATATACTGCCTGCATGTGTGCCATCTTTTGCTCAATGGTGGTGGACACTGCGAATGCCTCATCAAGCCAAGGTTGGATACGTTCTTTAATCACTGCTTCCTTCTACCGAGCGGCATCAGCTTGTATCTTAAGAGCTTGGGCCTCGCTCATGTTGGCCAAGTGTTGCATAATAGCAACTATCTGCGTGGTCCCCCTGACATTATCATAGGCTTGTTGTAGCTCCCTTGCCTCTGTTTCCAGCCGTTGTAAGGTTGGGTCTTCCTGTAGTGAAGTAAGCATTATAAGTGACTGATCCAACAAGCTGGCACATTCCTGCATGGCCCATGCTATTGTTTGCCTCTCAGATTGAATGATGCCTCTCCACTGCTCTGTGACCTCTGGTGGTGTAGAGGGCTGTGATTTTAGTTTCAGTTTGGTGAGCTACAATTTGAGGGCCAATTGGATCCTCGCGGCTTCTTCCTTTGCTTCACGGAACCCACTGGCCAACTTATGGATTTGTATGCCGACAGGTAAATCTACCACAATCTCCAGCTCAGGGGCATGACAACATGCTTCCTCCACAATTTGCTCCAACTGTCGATTTGTGCTACTGCTTCATCATGTTGGAGGCTCAACTTTGCTATGTTAATTCACTACTCACTAAGTACCTATACCGCATGTCCTTCCATAGTGCGGAGCTCCATTGTTGTGTTTCCTTGGAGCTGGTATAAGCTCTCGCGTGGGAGGGTAGCCAAATTTCAGCGAAGCCCTGTAAGCCGACCTACCACAGCTCTGTCCGCCACATTTTCTGCTGTCACTGCTCCTACCAATAGTATGATAGTATTATCCATTTTGGCATGTTGCAGCTTCTCAGTTGCTGACATACCCATAGCTCCATGGGTAGTGACGGTTCTCGGCTGTGAGGCCCATGCTCCGAATTCATGCAGCTGTGCCCAGAGCACCCCCAACACAGTCTGTTGATCAGGCATGGCCTCATTGAGCACCTCCTCGGTGACTTCGCGAACTGTATACCCGATGTTGCCCAGGTCACCTTCAGTTAATGTGACAAGTTCCCCTTCCAACTTAGATGCCTTGGTCTTCTTCCATGGCTTTGACTGTTCCGTTGGTCATGGTCGTTTTAAGGGTGAACCGGTGGTATCCGTCCCTGTATTCGTGGCTGACTCTATGGTAACATTCGGGCCTCTTTCATCCTCTGTTGTAGCAGGCCCTCCTACTGTTGCCTTCCCTATAGAAGCCTGCATTACCGCCCGGGCCGCTAGTACTTTTGTAGCGCGCTGTTCGTTCTACTTTTGTTGTGCTAAGCGCTTAGCCTCAGCCTTCTGTTTTTGGATGGTGGTCTCATCACACCCTACATCAGGGCCGCACCACTCTAGTGGCTAGGTATCCAATACTACAAAAATAGCCTCGTCAATGGCAATGAAGGGAAGTGTGGTCCATGTCTTTTCTAGATCCTTGCATGCCTGGATGTATACATGGTGCATATCCGCCTTAAAATTAGCTATGTTCTTCACATTGTCATCAATCTTGGTAGATAGATAGGGTTGCTAGTTGATCCACTGTCGGATGTTTGCTTCCATCAGTATCCAGAAAATCATAACTTCCCGGATTATTGTTGCGTCCTTTGTCGCCCAAAGCGACGCGTATTTTGCGGCCTCTTGCCAATCTTGGTCCATGGAAGGAAACTGACTGTCTTTGGGTAATTCACCTGTAACCAAAAGGATGGATAACAACAACCACACATAGTGGAAGGTCTTACCCTCCTCTTGGGCCTTCCTGTAGTTGGTCAGGAATTCATCATAGAGGAACTGTGCCCAATTAAACCATTCCCCTTTTGCGCATTGCTCATCTAGCGTGACGACTATTGCTGGGACCTCATTGCCTCGACATTTCCACATCACTTTTCCCGCCAGCAACTAGGTAGCAATGCGGACCCCTTTGTTTGGAATATTGTCAATGGCATACCCTCTCTGCTTTTTGTCTAATTTGTATTTCTTTTTCAAGGCTTCCGTCATCGTCAAATCACCACTCATGTCAACAATTTCCACGAGGTCCCTACCTTCACAGGGAAGCTGAGAGATTCTATGAATGAGCTACGCCGTGATGGGGATGAGTTTATCTATCCATAAGTACCCATCGTGTACCACGCAGAGCAGTTTCCTATAATGAGGGGCCGATGAAAATGTGGAATTGACAGGAGGCAAAGTAGCCCAACCTCTTCTACCTTTCACAACCATTCTTGCGGCTATAGGGTCATAACAACCCCCTTCATGCTTTGATCCATTAATTCGCTTGTTTCGAATGGGGAAACTTCTCAATATCCGCAAGGTCCTAGTCTTCAAATTTCATAGTAGAGATGCGACTGGTTTCCGTTCCTTCGAACATAACCCCTTTAGGGAGAGACGGGGTGATGAGTATGTTGTTAATGGAATCCAAATTTTTAGGTACCTTGGCCTTCCCTTTCCTTGGAGGAACATACTTGGGTCGCTTTACTGGCTATATATCTTCTTCCGTTTCTTCTTCGGGTTCTATTTCTTCTACATAGGTTAGAGGATCTTCTTCCACTTCATCGCTCTCAATAGTAATGGTTTTGCATTTTTCCTCCATTGACAATTTGCCGAATCATGGATTTCGCGAAGACATCCGGACCGGTCCTATTGCCTATGTGTTCTTCTTGGTCTACGACGTCCTGGGTGATTTAGGGATTTCGGTTGTAATATCCTTGGCTTTGGATATCGACCTGAGTAGGGACTCCTATATTACCTTCGGTAGCTCTTTAAACCATGGGCTTCCTTTCACGACTACCTCATTCATCCTATGCGGCTCTATTTGAAGCCTGAACAACTTATTATACAAGTGGCTAAGGGATGTGTGGTAACAAGTCACCTGTGCTTTATATACCATTTCTACTTTAAATCCAGCCTTTCTCCTCGTTCGTGGTGTATTAATGCAATTTTGGCGGCAAATCCATTCGGCCCTGTGTCTTAATGGCCCGCCGCCTACTCCTCGGTGTCTTAAATGGGACATCTTGTCATGAATAGTAGTTGCAATGGTCACCCTCCATCCTTCCATGCGGTAGCGCAGTCCCTGTTACGTGGACGCGTTCTATGCTTATGACAGGCCCTGCGCACCACGATCGAATCGTGCAACCTTCTTGCAGATTTTTTTATAGTCCCACACACTCTTTCAACTGTGTGGAGCACTGGGACTAGGCCTCCTACATATAGTTAGGTGGTCGCACCCCTCGTGCAAGCCTTCCTCTTCCCTGCAAGCTCAGGCTGTGGGCACCCTTCGTGTACCCTTGAATCATGTAGCGCATCGCGACATGGGCTCCCTTGTGCAGTAGGGTGTGGTCGCAACCATGATAGCAGGGTCACGACTCATTTTAGTATTGTATGAGGGCTGGCCATGTCTGGTCCCCTCATTCGCACATTCACACGACCCGTTTGTGTGACTTCTAAGTTTATTTTGTGAATTTCTTCGTCCATCCTTGCTATTTTCCTCCTTAGCCTTGCCCATACTTACTTTAGTTTGTGAAGTCTCACGCTCCCGCACCGAATGGCTTCCTACAATTGCTGGATCCCTTCATCTAGGCCTTCTCATTCAGGTTGAACTACAGGGGCAATGGTCGGGAAAATTCTCTTCACTTCCCTGGTTTCATCGCATCCGACTGTGGATAGAGTTCTCTTCACACACCTTGCTTTGGTTATGGTCTTATCAGCCCAACAAACCCCTGTTATGTGCAAATTCAGCTGGTTCAGTGGTTGTACAACATATATATGTGCCTTTTGATGTAGCTAGGTGGCCAAACTTCTTCATCCCGGCTGCCCTGACTGTGTTTACCACGGAAGCCCTCCAACCCATACTTGCAACTGCTTTCTACCTTCGCGCTTGTTCCACCTTATCTTCCTAAGTGCATGCCACACTGGGGTCGTTGTCGTGCGTAATGCTTCTTCCATCGTACCATGTTACGTCTGCTCTATGATTGAAGTTCCACAAAGGTTGACAAAGTCCTCCTCATTTGTTGTGCCGTCGTCTGCTAGTCATTGTCGTATCTTAGTTGTCACATGTCGCAGTGATCTAATCATCATGTTACAGTTGAGTGTTGTGACTTCATGCAATCGGTTCTGCCATCATTTGATCTCCTCATCTAAATCCGACGTGCAGGAACTATCGCGTTCCCATGAGAGTCTCCCATCTGCTGTGGGATTCACCTGATCTTGGTCTTGCGTAGTTATCTGGTAGATGCGGTCTAGTTCCTCGTCACTGTCCTCATCATGTACTAGTTTGGTGTAGCACGCTCCTTCGACTAGATCCAGTGGAACTATAAAATGGAGTGACTTTTTCTTGAATATCATCTTTCGTCTTTCTAAATTGATGACCCCATTCATGTCCGTGGCCCAGTCTATTCCTAGAAATGCAAGGTATGGGTTACTGTCATCAACAATTTCTATTACTTCAAAGTCTATCGGCATACTTATGTCTTCAATGTCCACTGTCACCCCTTGTAATCTTCCCATCGGTAAGATCTTTTTCTAGTTGGCCATTCATAGTTGAATAGGAGACCACTATAGTGCGGGCTTGCTCATGCATTCCCACGTTTTCTTAGGCAACACATTTGCATCCGACCCTAAATCTAGGATGACCTGATCCATCTCATACTCACCGATTTGTGCCGTCATTCACATCTCCCGCCTGGTGCGCAGAGAATTTTTTCCCAATTTATAGACTATGCACGACTCCCCTGATATTGCGCACCTAGTGATAAGCTCTTGCAGTCCTTTAACTGCCTTATTATCGCGTAGAAACTTCATACATGTCTCTAGAAAGGTAGTAAGCATAGAGGGATCCATTCCCGGCTCAATTGGATCCCTACTACCTGGAGTAGAGACCTCCGTGAAGCTCTTCTGAGCTTCCTTAGATGTCCCCTTCACCTGCTCCATCTCAAAGTCAGGTTCCTTTGTAAGACCATCGTGACCCTTCCCATTCTCTCTGGGTTTTTCCCTCGCATCTCCCCCTGTAGTTGCGCCCCTCCTCAGTACCATGTTTACACTGGGGTCCTCTTCGCGTAGTTCATACCTCATCATTTGGATTTTTTTGGCTGGAGTCGGCTTTAATACCCCCTTTTCGCGCATTTGGGCAATCAATGTCGGACAATCTACCATTTCATGGTGAAACTAGTCACATTATGGACAAGATATTCTCGTCGGGTTAGTACACTCACGAGTGTAGTGCCCCGACCCTCTGCAATTATAAGAGATCAATTGTTTGCGCCCTCATCCAGGCCCCATTCCTCCTCTTCCTTGCCCGCATCCTTGGAATCCACCACATGGCCCTGTGGCTGGGTCGAAACCCCGCACCTCAATTTACATTCAATAGGCTGGGGTCCTCTCCATAATTAGCTCGTAGCTTCGACAAGTTCGCTCTTCGTGACCCACTGATCTACACAAGTTGCAATACAGCTGCTGCGGAGTCTGGGTATACTTCTACAACAGGTGACAATTGTGTGTTGCGTGCTTTCCTCCTACTTGAAAAATCACGCAATCCAAGTATTCAACAATTTGATGTACTTACCCCGCAGTCCTTGGAGAAAGCGCCTTGCTGCTTCGCTGTAAGTCACAGTTGTGTCTATCACGAACTTAGTGATAAACCCTCCTATTATTCGATCGAACCAGTGATTTACTGCCCGTGCGAGTTTATCTTCAGATTCTTCTAGCCTATGCACCTACTCTGGAGTCCACACGGTGGGCCGATCCAGTCTGTACCTTCCCTGATTATCAGCTAGCCTCACGATCCACTCATACAGTTCTGTCGAGAAGGACGTGAAGAATATCTTATGGATCTCTGTGTATATGTAGTGATCCAGCCACCTTTCCTCAAATATCCATGGATTTCTATTTTCCTTTACCACAAACTCGTGAATCTTTTGATCTAACCAATCTTCAAGCTCTTTCTTCATAGGGTTCCAGTGTTTCGACATCAAAAATCCCTTAGGTAGATCCCAGTCCCGGAAACGAAACCATTTGTTGGCTTGTTGGAGCTTGACCCAGGTTCGGAAGAGTTATTAGCCAAACAAATCCTACATTACTGACCCTTTTGGCAATAGACCGCGGAGCGCAGACTAAAGTCTCACCTGAGGTAGTAGGGGAGGGTGTTGGAACTAGGTTTCCGCACCCTTGGTATGACTTGATGTGGTTTGGAGGGGTCACGAACCGTTCTGCGGCCTTGCGCCACTCTATACCGCTGTCAGGCTTCCATGTAGATCTGTACATATGCAATTTATTATTAATGAAATTATTACAGATCTGATCTTACAGTCTTTAAGAAAACATTTAATAATAAAACCCAGTGCGCGCAATCATAATTCTTAAAGATAGTGCAAAGATTCAGAACATAAGCAACAGATAGATTCACGATAAAAACACACAATGATTATGAAATTCTTGTCTTTATTTATCTTCTGTCAATACAACGAGATCCACCCTACGCACTCAGCTGCAGGGATCTGCGTACACAGTTGCAGACTCTACCAGGCCGTTGTGCACATAGTTGTAGAGCCTCTATCTATCCACCAACACCCTTGACTCAGACTTACAGACACAGAGAATATTGTCTTCATAAACCCATAACATTCAAGATTCAAACCAAAAACTAACTTCTAACCATAGAGCCTTGCTCTATTTATACTTTTCCATGGTCTGAGGGCCATGGGTAGACCGATTGACTTTCTATTTTCTTACATTATTTTCGAGCAGACAACCCTTTTACTTAACTCATTACAATTTGTGCTCCGCGCACTTCGCGGAGTATTTACCATACTTTTACCCAAAATTGTGGACTTTGAGCCTCAAAACCCTTACGTGGGGCCTTTGCTACCCACAATCAACAACTACTCCAAAGTTTTCATAAGTCTTCTCTAAAAAAAATGCTCAGTAATGCTCCAAAGAACTATATACAAAACTATGTTTGTAGCTTCAAGAAGGTCCTCTAAACGAGTATGATATTTAAGAGTGATAAGATCTGCTTCTGAGTCTGTACTTTTATATTTCACACGTCCCAAGGTCTGTCATAGGTTTGAGCCTATGATAAGTTTGAGCTAGCAACACTTCCAAAATGATGTCTGTAACCGAGCTGCAATAGGTCTATTCCAAGCCCTTATTTCTCCATAGGTTTGAATCTAAACAAGAAACTGTTCTTGTTCTGATATTCTATAGATGTTACTATGGTTCTGAACCTTCTTATATGCCTAAAAAGCACTAATCCAAGCTCCTATAGGAGACTACCATAGATATGCAATTCACTATTCTGAGATACTGAAAAGGCTCCAAGCAGTCAAAAGATATTACAAATTTTATCTCCACAAATAACTGTAACTCCAAGTTAACACAGGTGACTGATCTGAGCCTAACCCAACACAAAATTTTCCAGGATCCAATCTTCTACATCCTCATCGTGTTCAAGAGCATGAGTGACTGTACTTATCATAGATCTGAGGTAAAGTGATGACTGTTCTTTGTTCCAAGGTGCAGTCTATCTTCCATAAGCATTAATTTGATACCCAATCATAGGTCTGAGCACTGAGCCTTGACACAAGTCCAAGAAACTTGTAGATAACTGTAACCACAAATGTCTGTACAAACCCTCCCATAGATTTATGTACACATATGTCCACAGGTCTGAGTTATGTTCAGGTTTTAAGGAGGTCGAGCTGAGAGAGTTTACAAATTCGAGCTTAAGAGATCATCACAAAATTTTCCTAACCAATAATTACTCCTCAACCTCCTTCTCACTTATTATTCTTATCTCTGAGTTCTTCATCGAGTTCTATGTTTTCTTAACCAAAATTGTTGGAGCTAAAATGGACGAGCTTAGCTTTATATTTATAAATGTTTGTCCCTATGAAGAGACATGTCTGTTGGGTGAAGGAGAGCTGACATGTGGAGTAGATTGCAAGTCAACTTACATCAAAAAATATATTTCATCTTGTAAAAAATTATTTTCTTCCATCTTATAGGGAGTTAGAAGAAGTGTGAGAGCTCGTTGGAAAGGCAAAATTTCCCTCTACAAGCCTATATAAATTCCATTCTTAATTAAGGTCATTTCCTTATCAAGAAACTTAATTTTTTGAGGTTTCCATTCTAATTTTATTCACAACAACTCTTAATATCTAGAGCTTTTGATATTCAAGGTAAGGCTCCTTCATTTAAGGCATTACATTAGGATTAGGGCTTCTATATTATAGACTTAGGCTTTCAATATCAATAGGAATTTAGGACTTAAGGCATTTATGCATTTAAGGTTTCATAATCTTCAACTAGGGCATATTAGGGCATGCATAAACAAGGGCTTTAACATTGACATTTGGCACCTATGGTTTACTTTAGGGATTTATCATTGACATATACCTTATGACCTAGGGAATCCATTGTATTCAAAATTTTCATCACATAGTTGAATGTCTAGGGTTTCATAATGTTCATTAGGCATCTCACGGATTTGCAAGATAACACTCCTAGGGTTTGCATGAGGGTACAACACAAGTGACCCAGGTCCGGGTGTGATGAAGGACCCTTCCAAGACCTTTTACTTTCATGATGTGTTAAATTGATTTTTTTAAAAGAACATAAATGAATACATCTGCATGCTGTAAAGAAGAGGAACACGAAAATCATCAGCACATGAAATAACAAGACGTTGATAACGAAGTTCGTCCAAGAGGGCTACGTCTTCGAGCCCCAGTGTTAAGATGGTGTAGGCCATTGCATTAAGTGTTGTCAATAGTGATGATGTACATAAGGGGTGATATCACTATCATACAAGGAAAATGCCCTCATGCAGGAGTGGCTCAAAGAGATGTTATGCTACAAGAACTCTCAGTAAAAAAGGACTCCTATCAGTATAGGACAAAATTATGCATGATGATAATGAGCATCCCGCCAACATGGAAAAAAAGGGATCTCAATATATACATACATGGCGACACATGAGTATCCCATCAACATAACAACAAAGGGATCTCAGAAAAAACATGACGAATCATGACAACAAGTACATCCCACAAATGATTCTGCATCACATCAAGAAGGAATCATGAAAACAAGTAAGAAACAAGATCCCACATCAAACATCAAACATGGATCTATGCAGCAAAATGCATAAAAAAAAGAAGTACATGAACACACTGCATATACCTCACATCCAGGGGCCATCTGAAGAAAAGGATGTCAAATTGCTGAAGCTAGACATACCATCAATCTCACAACATAGAGTCTCATGGAATGGTCGCTCGCACGTTGAATGCTGACACCTACACTCCACTTAGAAAAGTGGCCGAAAAATGAAATGAGCAAATGGAAAATATGAACACACTATTAGATTTGTGGCATCGAATAGTGCAAAATCGACTGTCAAATTTCTGAATTTTGAGAAAATGAAAATCCGTGGCTCAAGGAATCTTTTAGATTCCCCCTAGATTCCTCAAAGATTCCCTCCTCCAAGTCCTCTGCAAATCGGCTGCTCAAATTAGGAAACTGACTGCGCCATTGGGTTTGTGTCGTTGAGATGTGTAAGATCAACATAAAATTTTTCCAATTTGGACACTGCAAAAATTTTACCCTCCTGAGAATTTTGCTCAATCATGGTTCCACCTGCAATAAATTAATTAAAAATTATGCCTCGTTTTCTGTGCGTGCTCCTTCTCCTCCATGCCTAGGCACACAGATGAAATGACGGGTTTATATTAAATTTTTGGGCTGATTTTTCAACAAAAGATCGTTTGATGTAACAGTTAAAATCCCCGAATTTGGTGGAGGAGGCTGGGTGGTCAAACCCTGCCTCCTCCATGTTTAATATTTTTATTGTTTTTTTGAAAGAAATGCAAACATTATTATTGGGGGGTCGGGTCCACATTGGGCGGCTCGCCCCCATAACCTTCATAATGTTATTGGCGTATTAATTATTTTGGAGGCCGTGACATGGGGGCCATTACATTACATGGTTGATACATTAGCATGGCATGGTATTGTGGTTACACTGTGGGGCTATCGCATGGGCGAGGCCGGCCCTCCCGCCGACCGTGGGTTCAACTCCCACTGGCTTCTTTTAATGTGAAGGCATGTTGTGTTGGGGTGTGGGCTCTGGGGGTGGCAGGGTCATGGCTGCCCACTCATCATTAATATTTGGTTATGGCCGTTGAGGAAGGGTCGGCGGGGGTCATGGCCCATTGGCCCATAATTAATATATTTTTTTATTATTGGATATGGGGGTGGCGGGGTTGGTGGCTTGCCACCCCAAAGCTTTTTTTTTTTTTTTTGTTTAGAAAAAGTCCATGGTCATTTTAAAAAATTCGAAATTTGGCCGAAGGAGACAAATTAAATCGACCACAAATTCGCCTGGAATATGGTCTAGGTTCACCGGAATTCGGTGGCCGGATTTTGTCCAAATTGCAGCCTCCTTAAGCTTGCTTAGTCACCCAAGTCAACCTAAACTTTGACTGCTCCTAACTTTCGCATATGGACTTGGCTTGACGAACCGTTCACACCACCACAATCAAGACGACAAGATCTACACTCTAGTCCTGGTTCGAAATCATTCTGATCACTTTGATTTTCGAGCTTCCATAAGCACTCTTTGTCCCATGTATGTCCCTGGAGCCACCTAGATTAACAAGGGTTATCAAGAATATTTACCATCTCCAACAATTCCATATTGACATCAATGAAAAACTTGACCAACAATCTCCCCCTTTGTCATTGATGGCAATATTATTTCCCTCTCAACATTCTCTCCCCCTTTGACATCAATGTCAAATGGGGTGCCCAAGTACTCTCCCTACCAAGCTGCTTCTTTGTCATGCTCCTTCATTTTTTTTTTTATTTTCATGGAACTTCCCCTATCATTATGCTCTTCTTCTTTTGATAATGTGGCACAAGAGATATGCCCATATTCTATCTCAAACAACTTCCCCTTTATGTGAAAGATCTTGTTCTCCTTTTTTCTCAAGAAGGATTACTGCCTTGCGATCAAGTACAATAATGGTCTATTGAATGAGTAAAGGATCATGTTCTTTAATTTCATCGGGCTCTTCATGGATAGCTTCTGCAAGAATAGTTAATAATCACAAGCTCCCCCTAACAATATGCATGATCCCCTTTTTGGTAGAGTTTCATCATCAAAACTTGGAATATCATATGTGCCAAAGATGTCTTCATCAAATCAACAACATGTTTTATTGGCTTGAGTTTTCAAGAGACTTTTGGATCCAATTTTATTCCTTCTCCATACTTGTGTAGCTTTCCTTTCATGCTTTATAGTCATGGTTTTATCTTGTTTAGGAGCCCAATCAAGTTACAATCACGAGCCATATTTCAAATGTTATGTCATTTGAAGCACTCTATCTTGTTCATGAATGAGGAATGATGACTTATTATTGCAAAGTTCCCTCTAGGGAGATGATGGGGTCCATTATATTTGTCCTTGTGGTATTCCCTACAATCCTTTTCCATGTGCCCAAAATTTGCATAAGAATAGAAATAACCAAAAAATATACTTTGATACCTGGAGGATGGAGATTTCCTTGATGTACTTCTAAAGTCATTATGTCTTGGGATCCTTTGATCATTTCCATTGCTTCTTGCATTTTTGACACCATCTGCATATCCTCTTGTAGTAGGGTTTCTTCCAATGTCATCTTGACCCTTCTCCTTTCCTTTGCTAGAATTGGGAGCATCAATATTTCTTCCAGGCTTCTCCATATCCTTGTTGTTTGAAGCGTTAGGGTTTGCATCATTATTCTTTGAAGGTTCACTTGCATAGCCAAGACCTGATTTATCAAGAGGAGATATTTGATGACTTAGGATGTCATCTGAGGTTTAAGAACTTTTCAATTTCTTATTCAAAAAGCCAACTTCCTTTTTAATAAAGACAATTTCTTCTTTCATTTTCTTGCATTCTTCATCCTTCTCTGATAGACTGATATTCATTTCTTCCTTCATCTTGGTTGCTTCACATGATTGGGATTTAAGTGAAGAGATTTATGATCTTAATTTGGATTTGTCATCATCCTTTTCTTCTAGTTGGAATATCATGGTGTTTATTTCCTTTTCTACATCATCAACTTGTCCTTCTATGAGTGCCAAAGCTTCCACCACCTTCTCAGCTCCTTGTGCTTATTTCTTTGCTTCTTCTAGTTGATATCTAAGGGAGGAGACCTATTCCTTGTATTGACCAATTTCTGCTTCAAGTTTGTTCAAGATCTTGTGTCTTTGTTCAAGGTGGCTTGACAAAGGGTCTTCCTATTGGGCATGGAATCCCCCCAAGGCATGTTTTGGGGCTTAAAGCCCAAGTTTAGACCAAGTCCATTGTAAAGGCTTCGTGATTTGTGGGCACGGAGCGCAAAGTCATAATAGAGTCATAGGGTTTTCCACCCTTGTTTTTGTAATGTAATGTCGGCTTGAAAGATCCACCCATGGTCCGCGGACCATGGGATTGTATAAATAGAGTGAGGCTCTAAGTGTAAAATCAATCAATCAATAGAATAGAAGCATGATGAGTCTAAGGGATTGAGTCGAAGTGTAAAGTGTGTCTTTGGGTCATAGAGTAGGAGAAGGCTCTACAACTGTGTGCGCAGAGGTCTAGTAGTCCGCAGCTGAGTGCGCAGACCCCTGCAGCTGAGTGTGCAAGGCAGATTGAGTCTGTAACCAAGGGAAGAATTAATAAAAGAGAAGTTATACCCTATTTCTGTGTATCTTTTCCTGTTTAATGTATTATTGGGTATGGATTATAATTTTACTATTTATTTGTTGTGTGAACTCTTATGAATGTGTTGTATAACTAAATATAACGTAAGGCATCCATTTACGTGAAGACAACTAACTGGTGTAAGAAGATAAGTTAGATCTCAGGTGTGACTTAGGGAAATAGTGTAGAGTGCTGCTCCAGCAGCGCGAAAGCCACATAGCCCCTGGTTAGGGCTGCATAAAGGCAAGTATATCAGGGCACAAAGGCTAGGGAAGTGCACGAAGCAACTTGAGCATAGGGACTAACAATTGGACTGAATTAATCTTCAGACATCTCCAGGGTACGGAAACCTAGTTCTAGCACCCCCCCATACTACTTCTGGTGAGACCTTAGTTCGCGCTTCGTGGATTGTTGCCGAAAGGGCCAGTAGTATAGGGATTTGTTTGGCTAATTAACTCTAAACTTGGGTCAGACGCCAACAAGCCAATAAATGGTTTCGTTGCCGAGACCAGGATCTACATAGAGATGTCTGATGTTGTATCACTGGAATCCAAAAAAGAAAGGAATTGAATATTGGTTGGATAGGAAGATTCACAAGTTCGTGACATAGGAAAACAGGAATTCGTGACTATCAAAAGAAGAGTGGTTAGACTGCTACTTATACACATATATCCATGAAATTTTCTTCGCATCTTTCCCTACTGAGCTTTAAGAGTGGATCACAAAGCTAGTAGATAGCTAAGGAAGGTGTAAGCTCAATAGACCTATTGTGTGGACCCCAGAATTGGTGCGAATATTGGAAGCATCGGAGGATAAGATCACGCTCGCTGTTGATCACTGGCTCGATTGAATTATAGAAGGATTCATCACTGAGTTCGCGGTAGATACTTCAATCAACTATAGTGAGGCAGAGAAACGCTTCCTCAAAGGACTGTGAGGTAAGTACGTTAAGTCTTCGAACACTTGGATTAAAATGCTACTGTGTGAAAAGAGGGTTATGCAAATAAATTGATGTTTGCGGCTATGTGAAGTGGGAGAGTCTACAGAAACGAAGGTAGTGTGGAGCTAGAAACTAGCCCCTTGATTTCACCTCCGCGAGGGGACAAGGAAGAGCTCACGAAGGTCTCACCAAGAAGTGTGATCAATTTGATAAGGCAGAGGATTCTGCACATACCACCCCCACCCAACCACCTCTAGTTTCACCAAATTCACCCCCATATTTGCCCATACCACCTCCGCCAACACCGCGAGTCAGTATGGCGAGCACGATAAAGTTGCCAGTATTCAAGGGAGTAGGAAATGAAGATCTGGACCAGTTTTGGTTCATGATAAAAGCTGTATGGGAAGTGCAAGCAGTTATAGATGACAATATAAAGAAAGCAACATTGGTCCACACTCTGCAGGATCACGCGCTAACCTGGTGAATTAAGCATTCCAATGACAATCTGAATATGGGGATCGTGGATATTCAAACTGCGCTAAACAAATAATTTAGAAAGCTGAAGTCAGAGGCGCAGTCAACCATTGGGTTCAAGAAAATCACAATGCTACCAGGTGAGACCCCTTAAGAGTTGGATCAGAGACTGAAGTGCACAATTCGTGAAGCTAACATGATGTTGATGGATGGACAACACCACGAATGGTTTGTAGCATCGTTAATGCCGCATCTAAGGAACGCGCTGTCACAACAGAGGCTAACAACTCAATCAGAGGCCTTGGAGATCGCGATGACACTACATGAGACCCCGATATAGGATCCCAACTCAGGAGTTCATCAGATTCACGTGCAGTTGAAAACATTGTGCCTTGAGATGTAGAGTCTGAAACAAGACAGGATAGCTTGCCTAGAAGTGCGCAATGAGGTATGGTGTGTGAAGTGCAAGGGTTAGGGACATGACAAGGACCACTTCTCGGTGTTCGAGAATTACCTCACAGGAGGAGGACCAATGCCATTGATACCAGAGGCACAAGCAGGGCCTAACCCAGTACCTACATTGTGGTGCGCGATTTGTCAAATAGGAGGAAAGCATGCTACAGATAACTGCCATTTATTGCAGAAGTACACGCAGAATTTAGAGCAGTTTTTTTATAATTCTATAGATCAGTGGGACATTATGAGCACACCTGTAGAATTTATGAGCTAATGATGGATCGGACTCCTACCTATAGAGTTCAGGCCGAAATGCAGCCCCTTGACTAGAACACAGGAATGGCATGAACCGGATTTCAGGGACGCGGACGAGGCCGAGGTGGAGGAGCACCTGGAAGAGGTCGCAGACAGTTGATATGTTACAATTTCGAAGGGCCAGGACATTATGCTTGTGATTGTATGAATCCAATGCGTCCATCATGCTTATATTATACATTGTTTTATCATGAGACAGAGGATTGTCCCACGCTGATAGCACGACTGCACGGTAAAGGAATGCTCCAACCTCCCACCACCTAGAACCTACAAACGATGAGGTCTGAGCTGCGCGAGGAAGACCCTAATGTGAATATTGTACTCCAAAGTGGAAGACCCTAATGTGAATATTGTACTCCAAAGTGGAATTACGATAGGGGATGACAAAGGAAAGCAACTTGAAGAGAGTATTTGGGTTCGCAAGGTTCTGACGAAAGAACCAGGGTTTGATTTGGAGTGTGCTAAGGAAACCTTCATGGAAGCAAGGAAGAGCTTTGATGATGCCTCCACTTCAGGAAACAAAGACATACTGGAGTCGAGAATTGACCCATCGATGCTCACATCTTTCCTGGAAACATGCATGAAGCTGTTGAGCGATAGCAAGGCTGTAAAGGGGTTGCAGGAACTCATAAATAGATGCGTTGGGACCACACCATGAGAACTGCGCATAGTTCAAAAGCTCAGAAAGCACACAATGAGGACGGGAAGGGTGATGATATTGACCCCACAGGTTGGAGAATATGAGATGGACCAAGTGATTCTGGATCTAGGATCGGACGTGAATGTTTTGTAGAAGCAGACATGGGAGTGCATGGGAAGGCCTACATTGCAATTGTCTCCTATCCAATTGCGAATGGCGAACCAGTGAAAGATCCTACCTATGGGAAGATTGTAGGGAATCATAGTCAATATTGAAGGAGCAAGCATGCTAGTATATTTCGAAGTGATAGAGATTGTTGATGATATAAATCCCTATCTCGCACTATTAGGAATAGATTGGGCCATTGAAATGAATGGGGTGATAAATTTGAAGAAGCGCAAGATGATTTTCGAGAAAAATTCTCTCCGCACAGTTGTACCTTTGGACCCTACAGAAGGATTGTGCTACACAGATCTAGTGTGCGACTATGAAAGCGATGACGACTTGGACTACATCTACAAGATAACCGCATGAGCACAAGACTGGGTAAATCCAACTGCGGATGGAGGAATCTCATGGGAGCTTGAAAGCTCCTCCACATCGGACTCTGATGAGGAGATAGAGTGATGGCAGAACTGGTTACACGAGGTAACCATGCTGAACTATAACATGATGACGAGATTGTTGTGTTGCGTATCAATGGAGGTAAGGAATCTACCTACTTATGATGGGTTAAGTGAGGTAGATGACTTCCTGAACAGATTTGAAAGAATGGTGCCGAAACAATAAAATTTCGAAGCCTTGAAATGGGCACTGCCTACTATGCTTGTGAGGTGGTGGGGTACGCACCAAGGAAGCTTCGGGGACTAGTGTGAATGTAGGAGAATGATGCACATATGATTTGGGAAGCCTCAGATGTAATTAACAGACAAGATTGCCAGACGAAACAGTCCGCGTGCCCACCTGTCTAGATGGATACAGGCATATGGTACGAAACCTGCATAGATGCACGCAGTCTTCGTGTTAGGAGACACGGTTAGTAAGCATGTGTGAGTGAGGCAATGGTGTGAACGATCCCTCTGGTTGGAACCACAGAGTATGGAAAGACCAAGTGCATAGAAGGTTATCCACGCAGAAGCCTTTAACGAAGTATGCGAAGCGTTGAACAAGGTACACAGTGCGCAATGGACTGATTGGGACCTCCACAAACCAGCGGTTTTATGAGCTTATAGGAACATGTGTAAGAAATTGACATCACAAGAACCTTTGAGGCTGGAGTATGGAGCGAACGCTGTAATCCGCATCGAGCATAAAATGACTAGTCCATGCATGGCAGCACCGGCAGATATGACGGTTCACGAAACCTCGAAAGAAGGGGTAGCGCAACTGAACGAAGTAGAACACATGGGACCTGACTAGGAAACCTAACAGGGTGACCTTAGGTTCCAAGAAGTTATGAACGATAGGGTGTGATTAAGGGAGAAAACTGCTCTGCTGGAAGTGGAAGCCAAGAAGCTTGAGGATGGGATCAAGAAGGATTTTCTTCATAAAGAACCTAGGATGACAAAGCAAGGTGTGCACGATCACATGGATGAATTTGGGGACTATTTCTGAGAATTGATCAGCCTGATGCCTTGGATTGGACCACATGTTACTAAATGGATCAACCATGGTGGTGTGATGCTAATGATAAAGTGCGCAACTTAGCCAGTAACAATGAAAGGAGGGTATTTTCCAGGAAAACTGATGGATGACCAGATGAAACCCTATACAGGTGGTGCAGCCACCTGACTAACCATGGGAAGTACAGTCTTAGTGCTTCAGGTAGTTGAAAGGAGGTGTGGGACTATAAACTACTCTACCCGGGAGCTGCACACAGAAGCAAAGTGTCACAAGGTTCGTGACTGCGCAAGGGGGGTTGCGCTGCCATGCGGGTTGGTTGGAAAGTGACTGTTGTAGTCATTATTCACGATGTGATGCTCAACTTGAGACCAAATGGAGTAGGTGAAAGGCATTTAAGACACGCTTTATGGGAAATATTTGGGAAAATCTGCTGCCAAGGGAGCATTAATGAACCTGATTTGGGGGGAATGGTCGAATTCAAATTCAAAAGGCACTATAAATTACAAAGGGTTGCCCAACAAACAAAACTTGTCCGTTTTCAAATTGAGTTGTTGTATGCCTCGTGTATTCTGAGCCAAGATCTATTTGCCCTATGTCGAGTGTTGATTGAGCCCTTGATTATGCGATTGAAAGATTCCTAGACCAGCAAGATGGCATCATCACAAGGAGTTAGGGAAATTGCAGAGATGAATGCTAAAGAGGCTGCACAGGCCCTGACTATGGGGGATGCCACTGAAGGTGCCGAGATTGTGGCGGAAATCCCTAAATCACTACACACACCGAGGCTAAAGAAAGACAAACAACTAATGATTCCTGTATGTGTGTCCCCTCGAAACATGCGCACCAGGTTAATGATGGAGGAGAAAGGGAAAGCTATTAACTTGGAAACCGACGAGGAGGACCTTATAATTGAAGAAGATGAGGACAAAGGAATGGAGGAAGAAACTGAGCCTAAGCACCCTCCAACAAAGTTGTCCACCTATATCCCCCCATGGAAGGGGAAGGTAAAAGTTCCTAAGGATCTCGACGAGAGCAAGAGCTCTCTCTAGAATCCACTCCTCTTGGAGGACAATATCTTTGAAGGCACGCACCTGGGGCAAGTGCCTAACTTGAAATTTGAAGATTGGGATCTCATTGACCACGAGTAGTTCCCTCATCTAGAGATCATGTAGCTCATGAAGCCCAAGCAGAACACTACAATGGGGGTTATCGAATTGGAGCCACAAAAGTGGTTACGCAGAGTGGAAAAGGTAAGGTTATCAAACCTGCTCTGGGTGTCGCATTTCCACCACGTCCAATAACAATATTTGTCATCAGGTAGCTTCTCTGCCTGGTGCATGGTGGATGTTTATGGCTAGAGGAGCCAATCCCCATCATGGACCACTTAATCCACTGCATTACCCAGCTCCCATACAAAGGAGAGGACCCCGCAGACATCTTGGAGGGGAAGAGCAGTGACTTGGCCATCGCGGAGGCCATGAAAAATAAATACAAACTGGAGAAGAATAAAAGGGGCTATGCCATATCCAACATCAACAACAAAGCAGTTAAAGTGGCAACCCAGATACTGGCGAGTAAATTTATGTGCAAGTGTCGTGTGGACAAGGTACCCATGCCAGTGGTGGCACTTGCTGAGTAGTGCATGGAGGGGGTCCAGTTCAACTGGTCTGAGTTTTTGTGTAAATAGTTCCTGGAAAATTGCCGCAAAGCCCACGAACAAGGAAAAATGTTCCACTGTGCATGGCTTCCACTGTCCATAGTGCTCATGGCAGGGGAATTGCTGGAGGATAGTCAGTTCTCACAATTGACAAGGATCTTCCAGAGGTCACGAAGTACACTTCGCTCTGGGTGATGAAGGACATGAACTAGATCCGCGAAAGTAAGATATTCTGGGCGTTCATGGAAATGAACATCAGAATGGGATTAACCACAAGCCGCGGTTATCACCCACTGTCTACAACAGCATGCAAAGTTTTGCAGAATTTAAAGCAGACCTCCACAACATATATATCAAAGCACGCAAGGACCCGACCAAGAAATGGAGAGAGCTACCCTTTGTAGCCACGGATGACGTAATGTTTTATGTACTAGAGACATGGATGCTGGGGTGGCATGCCCCAGACATCACGGCAATGGAGAAGTCTGTGGCGCAGAAGAAGAAAGAAGAGGCCAAACTGTGCATGGTGCAATTGGCAAAGAATAGAAGGCAAGAAGCAGTGGCAGCAAAAGCGCAGGAGGCGCGGGACGCTACATAGACAACAACATAACAAAAAAAGGTTGCAGCAGTAGAAGTAGCACAAGAGGTAACCAAGAAGGTGTGCAAGGGCCAAAAGCCACCTTCGCATGGGCAAGAAATAGAGGAAGAGGAGGGTGGCATGGACCCACAAACCGCGTCAACACAACTAAAGTGCGAGCGCCCAAGCGAGCGGATGGGGCCACACAAGAAGGTCAAGGCATCAAAGTTGTCTATTGACCCAATCACCCTTACTGAGGGTGATCTGCACAAAATCGGCGAGATGGTGGATGCCGTCACCTCCGAGGCCCTCCAGAAATTCACGCAAGAGAATTAGATTGTGTTGGGGGCCCTCAGAGCATAGCTGCAGGAGTTGCAGGTGCACACTTCTCAGGTTGGTACCCTTTTGGCCAACCTCGCAGTAGGGACAACTGCAACAAAGTAGATGCTGCGTGTTAAGACAACAAATACAATAGTGTTACCAGAAGGGGCACTGGTGATAACAAATGAGGCTGATAAGCCTACGATTAGCACACTGAAAGGTATCGAGATCAACATGGCTGCACTCCCGTGGGAGATGCTATACCTTTTGCAGGATACGATTACGGCAGAACTGTGAGCTAGGTAGAGTGGCGCGCTGCAAGTGCTGAGTGAGAAAAAGATCAACATGGAGTAGTTGAGCTTGCAGCGTGACAATGTGGTGTTGCAGAATAGGCAGATGGTACAGGTACTGGAAGAAGCCTGTCATATGGTCCCTGAGCTGGCCATCCTAGCAGACACACCAACAAAAGCACACATCCACAGAATAGCAGCAGGGGTGTGCGAGGCATGAGAAGAAATGACTAAGGTTCATCTAGAACTGAACCTTCAGACAGTAGAGTTTCAGTTGAAGACGCAACCGTCCACCCCTCTGGAAGTAAGAGAACAACATGCCAGTGCTATTACATCAGGGTTGGAAGAGATCGACAGTGTAGTAAGGGATTGCACCAGAATGTTGGAGGAGTCATTTGAGGTCCTCACGAATCTGCAGGAGGACCCTAACATATAGCACTTAGACATAGAGGCGCGTGAGGTCCAACAGTAGTACAATAGCATTTAATGGACCACGTAGACGGTGGCCCTCACTCAGAGGGTCGCGTGAATGCAACAGGCCAAAGCGCTGAAAGAGTAAGTGGATGTCACATGACACTGAGAAGTAGTTCTAAAGGCACACGTTAAACCTTGGATTGAAGAGGCCCTCACCATTACTGCAACAATTGAAGGAAAGCTCACACAAATGCAGGGGACACAGTAATAGATGTAGGGAAGTAGTTTCAACACCACAGTCTCGGAACAACGGGTACAGGAGATTCAGTAGGTAGTTGCTCAATGCGCTTCCGACCTTGCAGCAGTTTGAGCAGAGTTGGAGGGACTCCACACGAATATCTCTGCACTGACAGAGTGACTTGAGGGCGAGTCACGATGTTTTTGTTGGGGGCTTGTTGGGCATGGAATCCCCCCAAGGCATGTTTTGGGGTTTAAAGCCCAAGTTTTGATCAAGTCCATTGTAAAGGCTTCGTGATTTGTGGGTGCAGAGCAGGAAGTCATAATAGAGTCACAAGGTTGTCCACCCTTGTTTTTGTAATGTAATGACGGCTTGAAAGATCCACCCATGGTCTACGGACCATGGGAATGTATGAATAGAGCGAGGCTCTAAGTGTAAAATCAATAAATCAATAGAATAGAAGCATGACGAGTCTAAGGGATTAAGTCAAAGTGTAAAGTGTGTCTTTGGGTCATAGAATAGGAGAAGGCTCTGCAACTGTGTGCGCAGAGGTCTAGTAGTCTGCAACTGAGTGCGCGGACCCCTGAAGCTGAGTGCGCAGGGCAGATTGAGTCTGTAACAATGGGAAGAATTAATAAAAGAGAAGTTATACCTTATTTTTGTGTATCTTTTCCTATTTAATGTATTATTGGGTATGAATTATAAGTTTACTATTTATTTGCTGCACGAACTCTTCTGAATGTGTTGTATAACTAAATATAACATAAGGCATCCATTTACGTGAAGACAACTAACTGGTGTAAGAAGATAAGTCAGATCTCCGGTGTGACTTAAGGAAATAGTGCAGAGTGCTGCTCCAGCAATGCGGAAGCCCCACAGCTCCTGGTTTAGGGCTGTACAAAGGCGAGTGTATCAGGGCACGAAGGCCAGGGAAGTGTGCGAAGCAACTTGTGTGTGGGGACTAAAAGTTGGATTGAATTAATCCCTCAGACATATCCAGGGTGCGGAAACCTGGTTCCAGCACCCCCCCATACTACTTCAGGTGAGACCTCAGTCTGCGCTTCGTGGACAATTTCCGAAAGGGTCAATAGTATAGGGATTTGTTTAGCTAATTAACTCTGAACCTGGGTGAGGCCCCAACAAGCCAACACTTCATTTTTCCTTACTTTTTCAAATTGATTTTTCATGGATATGAATTCTTCATGATGTCTTTTCTTGTTTTAATGACAATCCTCCTTTAGCTTGGTGAGTTCCTTATCTCTTTCTTGAACCTAAAGCTTGAATAGGTTAACTTCCTTCCTTGCCTTGTCAAGGTTATGGTCACCATATTGTAATTTCTTATTAAGCTCGTCATTTTCCTTTTTCAAACTTTTAATATCTTCTAGGATAGCTATATGTTTTTTCATGATATGTTATTTGAAGTCTTCTTTACTTTCTTCCTCTTCTAGGTCTTCTTTGGCCTTGATACCTTCACTCATGTTTTTAGCTTCCTTAATGGGTTTTGGATTTCCTTCTTGGTTTCCATCATCTTCCTGACTAGCAATCATGGTCAATGCTTCTTTTGAGGGAATATCATGAAGTTTGTCCCACATATCTTTTGCCGATGAACATTTTTCTACTTTGGCCTTTATAGGATCTGGTAGCCCATTCAAGATTTCCTTTATCGCTCTTGAATTATACTCCTTGGATTCTCCTTCCATCATGCTTTCATTAATCACTAATTCCCATACTTCAATGCCTTTAGCCATTAAGAAATTCCCCATTCTCATCTTCCATATATCAAAGTTTCCATTGAGCAATGCCAAACTTTCCCAATTTTATTGTGTTCGGTTTTCACGGATGAGGAAGAGACACCTTTAGAAGGATTGGAGGATTTATTCCTTAGATTTGATATTTCTCTTCTAAGGACCAATATTCAAGTTTTTAGGATTTGAGTGAAGGTACTGACTCTAATATCTATTGTTGGAAATACTAAGAGGTGGGTGAATAAATATTTATTTCAATTTTTATTTTTACCAGTTAGATCACTTATATTTAGAACACAAAATGAACAATAAGAATAAATACTTTTATTAACTTCTTCTTTACAATAAATATAATAAAATATAGTGTAGGGCTCTAACCCTAGATGAAGACACCAATCTTCAATCTCCCAGGATCCAACTTGTATTTTTCCAAGCATCGACTTGAACTTCCCAAGGTTCCAACCTTGTCACTTTGAGCCACCAACCTCTAGGGCTCCAACCCTATCTCTAATATAGGCTTCGACCTGGTCTTCTTAAGGACTCCTATCCTCTAGGGCTCCAACCTAGTCTTCCATGTCACCAAATTTGTCTCTATGAGGATCCAACCTCTAGGGAGCCAACCCTCAACTTCAATTTGTCTAGATAAGTTTGATGATTCTTTATGGCTCCCAATATCTTTTGCAATGAGCCCTGAAAATATCTTCAACACTGCCTTCTACAAATCACTTCATCAATGATGAACTTATCTTCTTAGAAGGTATCATCAATGCTCTTCATGTCACCCAAACAAAATATTGAAGGTTACCTCATAATGGATTCAACAATACATCATGGTCTCCAAGGGTGTCTTCAAGATCAACTCATGGTTCTTAATAAGATGTCTTCAAATAGCTCCAAGATCCACAAATCTAGGTCTTCAACACTCCAACAATATGTCTTCACTGCATAAGGTTAGGCTTGAAATTATTGCTCTAAGAGATGCTTTAATTATGCTTCAAATGGTCTTCTTAGAGCTACCTTCAATGGCTCTACATGGCTAATCCTGTGCTTCCAAGATAAATTTGATAAGACTATCTCCAATAGTCTCCAGGTGGAGACAAGGATGTTTGCTCTACATTAGCCCAACAAGCAGAATTAGATCAAAGTTCTTGTCAATAAAATCTACTTCAAAACATTTATGCACAAGGGTCAACAACTACTCCAAATTCTACATAAGTTTTCTCTAAAAACAATTCTCAGTAATGCTTCAAATAATTATACAAAAAACTATGTTTGTAGCTTCAAGAAGGTTCTCTGAACAAGTCTGATCTTTAAGAGTGATAAGGTCTGCTTCTGAGTCTACACTTATATACTCCACATGTCCAAATTTTTGTCATATGTCTGAGGCTATGATAAGTCTGGGACAAAAACACTTCCAAAATGAGGTCTGTAACTGAGTTGTAATAGGTCTGTTCTGAGCCCTTATTTCTCCATAGGTCTGAAGCTAAAAAAGAAAATTTTCTTGTTTTGAGCTTCTATAGTTGTTACTGTGGTTTCGAGCCTTCTTACGGGACTAAACAACACTACTGCGAGCTCCTATAGGAGAGTACCACAAATATACAATTCACTATTCCGAGATACTGAAAGGCTCCAAGTAGTCAAAAATCTATTACATGTTTTATCTCCACAAATAAATGCAACTCCAAGTTAACACATGTGGCTGATCCGAGCTTAACCCAACACAAAATTTGCTATAATCCATCCTCCTCAGGTTCAAGAGCATGAGTGACTATACTTATCACAAATCCAAGGTAAGGTGATGTTTGTTATTTGTTCAGAGGTGTAGTCTATCTTCCACATGCAGTAATTTGATACCCAATCACAGGTCTGAGCATTGAACATTTACACAAGTCCGAGAAACTTGTAGATAACTGTAACCACAAATGTCTATACACACCTATCCACAAATGTCTGAACACACCCTCCCACAAATGCCTGTACACACCTATCCACAGGTCTGAGTTCTATTCAGGTTTTAATGAGCAAGAGTTTACAAATTTGAGCTTAAGAGATAATCACATAATTTTCCCAACCAATAATTCCTCCTTGACCTCTTTCTCGCTTCTTCTTTTTATTTTTGATTTCTTCACTGAGTTCTTTGTTTTCTTAACCAAAATTGTTGGAGCTAAAATGGATGATCTTAGCTTTATATTTATACATGTTTGTCCCTATGAAGAGACTTGTCTGTTGGGTGAAGGAGATCCGACATGTGGAGTAGTCTGTAAGTCGACTTACATAAAAAATGATATTACATCTTGTAAAAAAATATTTCCTTGCAGCTTATATGGAGTTAGAAGAAGTGTGACAGCTCATTGGAAAGGAGAAATTCTCCTCTACAAGCCTATGACAATTTCTTAATTAAGGTCATTTCCTCATCAATAAACTTAAATTTTTGAGACTGCCATTCTGATTTTATTCACAACAACTCTTAGTATTTAGGGCTTTTGGTATTCAAGGTAAGGCTCCTTCATTTAAGGCATGACATTAGGATTAGGGATTCTAATTCATATACTTAGGCTTTCAATCTCAATAGAAATTTAGGACTTAAGGCATTTGCATTTAAGGTTTCGTCATCTTCAACTAGGGCATATTAGGGCATGCATCAACAATGGCTTTAACATTGACATTTTCCACCTAGGGTTTACTTTAGGGATTTACCATTGACATATACCTCATGACCTAGGGAACCCATTATCTTCAAACTTGTCATCACATAATTGAATGTCTAGGGTTTCATAATGTTCATTAGGCATCTCAAGGGTTTACAAGATAACACTCCTAGGGTTTGAATGAGGATACAACACAAGGGTTATCAAGAATATTTTCCATCTCCAACATTTCCATATTGACTTCAATGAAGACCTTGACCAATATATTTCAGTACCTTTGCCACAACCTTCCTCTCACATTTCCAGTTTCCCATCATATAAGAAACTAGAACATAACTATTAACCAACTTCAATCAATCTGATTCCACCCACATTTCATATCACATTCATGAGTGGAGACGTCATCACCGGTTGGTAAAAACTTATGTTCTCAATCAATTGCTCATGGAATGGTTTACCAAATTTCTGTTGGCACCTATAATAAAATATGTGGCAAAAGGTGGAGTCGTGACTGAACAGAAAGTAATTTCTCGTGCGCAATACTTGAATTTGGTTTGTACCCAATTTGACATGCTCTATGATAAGATGCCAAATGCTTCAAAACCTTCACATATTGTTCGTACCCTTATGCATGGTAAATAATATCATTCAACTGATGGAATTATTGGTTCTACTAGCATGCAAATGATGAGTAAATCATTTGGTATTTCTCCACTCGCATTTGCTCAAAACCCTCAATCCCACCCTCTTGCAGCTTTTACTTCCGAGATAAATGTCATTTCATCTGATAAAGTCAAGTCTCAATGACAACATGGAAGCAAGAAGAAAGGAAAAGGTAAGAAAAAGAAAGATCTGTCTTCGTAGGACAAACAAACAAGTCAACCTTCTAATGAGAAACGAAAGCCTCGATATCCTTGCTTGATTTGAAATGAGGAGAAATTTACACGTGACCATCCTCACCGTGTTGAGTTAAATTAATTTCTTAAGTCATTCACTTCTCCTGTAGTTTTGACCGACCCATTTCTTGATTAAGAGACTCATATGGTTGCTTGGGACCCATCTTCTCTAACATGGTTTTAATGCTTTCCTCTTAAAATTCGAGATCTGATGATTTGGTAGCTACTCAGAACAAGGATTATGGTAATGAAAATCTACCAGATTGTCAGGCTACTGATCAACCTGCTAGTTCAGTGCCATCCTCATTAGATTCACTCTGCCATCGTTTCCTACCGAACTGACTATTAAACCTCCAAAGGGCATTATTTATAAGTCAACTTTCAACCCTCGTGAAAGAGCCGCTCATAATTATAACACAATTGAGGACTTGGCTTAGTTTCCATAGGCTATGTCGACTCTTGAGGTGTTGTAGAACTTCCTTGCCCAAAAGAGGGCTTTACTTTCAACTATCGAATGTGTGGATCCATCAGATTCCAATGTTGTTGTTTTATCTCATGAAAATATACCCCTCGGATTCCAACACAGTTACATTTTATAATCCAAGTCATCGTTCATGGTAAGAATATTCATTGTTCTATCATGGATGAGGGATCCTCGACTTGAATTATGTCCATGTCTTGCTAGAAGGTGATTGGTTCTCCTTAACTGAGTCAGTGGCCTACTACATTGAAATCCTTTGACAAGAGAACATACAAATCTTGTGGGATTTTGAACTCCCTGCAAGTTGAATTAGGAGGAAAAACTATTTCCATAGAAGTTGAAATTATTGAAGGACCTCTCGATTACAATCTTCTATTTGGACATATGTGGGTTTATGCCATGGTTGTTGTCGTCTTGAATTACTTTTGTATGATCGCCTTTCCTCATAAAGGAGGGATTATATCCATATACCAACTTACCTTTTTCACCTCCGTTTCACATGTCACTGGAAGTGTCCCTCTTTTGGGGGAAACCCTACAGTCATATCAACATGTCGGAGTTGGATTGTTGAAGGATTCTTTTCTTCTGGGGACCTTTTCACTGCCTCCTCCTCTCCTTCCCGATAGCACATCTTTGGTAGCCTATATCAACATGATATCATCTTCTACTATCCTGACCGATCTATGGATTGTACTAGATAAAACTGACATCAAAAGTTTTGGTGACCAAATGCTGCTAAGCCCCATTGAGCTATATTATGAAGCCATTTATTTAGCTTGTGTGGTTTCCTCTTTTGATTTTCTTAATTGGGTAGAAAGATCGCTGGACTATGGTATGTATTTCGATCCATTCTCGCTTATATTCCCTACCGACGAAAGCATCATGGAAATCATGATGTCAGATGATGCACTGTGGGACGAACATCACCATTGTTCCTCCTTAACTGATTCCACTGAGGATAATGTCAGTGATGTATGCTCGCCCAATTTTGTCGACCTTTTACGAATTCCATGTCTAATCATGAGTTCGATTCAGAAAAGAACCTTTTGAATATCGAAGAGACAATACCTCTTAATATTTCCATTAAACGAGGTGTTGTTAAAAATCTACACATTGGAGCATCTTGTTCTTCATCCGAGATCTAGATTTATCGAGCCATTTTCTGTGATTTCTGAGATGTCTTTGCGAGACATAGGAGGAAATGCCAAGAATCGATCTAAATATCATTTTACATGAAATTAAGATGTATCCAAACTAGTCTAACAACGCCTCCATCCGGTCCAACCCAATAAGGATTATGGTATTTGAAGTTTAAAAAAATCTTCGAACTGGTTTCATATACCCTGTTCCTTTAAATGATTGGGTGTTGAATGTAGTTCCTGTCATGAATAAATAGGGCACCATTGAAGTATGTGTCGATTATCAGGATGTGAATTATGCATGTTAGAAGGAAAATTATCCCACCCCATTTATTGACCAGATTGTTGATGACTGCGCTGGCTACAAAATTTATTCATTCTTGGACAGAGTTTTGGGCTATAATCAAATCAACATTCTCCCAATAGACCAACCTAAAAATGCTTTTATTTGTCCCTGGGCCACTTTCGCCTATAAGAAACTCTCATTCGTTTTAAATAATATTGGGGCTAGGTTCCAATGTGCCATGGATTATGAATTTAATGATATCAAACACATCATTCAACCATATTTGGATGGCCTCCTCGCTCACTCAAAAAATCAGAATGATCACCCCTGCATCTTCGGGCTATTTTCCTTCATTGTAGACATTAAAATATTTGGCTTAACCCACACAAATGTGTGTTTTGTGTTAGTTCTGGTCGACTTCTAGGTTTTTTCATATGAAAACAAGGAATTCATATTGATCCATTGAAAGTACATGCAATTTTTGATTTGCCTGCACCTTCTTCACTAGTTTAGATTCAACAAATTCAAGGAAAATCTAACTTCCTATGAAGATTTATCCCTAATTGTGCTGAATTGA
Source organism: Pinus taeda (assembly GCA_000404065.3). Taxonomy (NCBI): domain Eukaryota; kingdom Viridiplantae; phylum Streptophyta; class Pinopsida; order Pinales; family Pinaceae; genus Pinus; species Pinus taeda. The sequence continues at coordinate 39,374 of APFE030663108.1, forward strand.
CCAAAGGAATCACTCGTTTGCTGAAAAAAGGGATTCCCTTCTAGTGGGATGACGCAGCTCAAAAAGAGTTTGATGCCCTAAAATATGTACTGGTTCAGGCATCTCTTCTATATCCCCCTGACTATCAACATGATTACTTACTATATCTTGCTGCTGCCATTTCTACTATAGCAATGGTATTGGTCCAAGAAGATGATTCAGGGACTAAACATCTTATTTACTATCTGAGTCAAAATCTTAATGATACTGAGATTTGATATTCCCACGTAGAAAAATTGGCTTTGGCGGTCATTCAAGCCATCCAAAGATTTCACCATTACATATTGCTTCAGAAAACTATAGTTGTTTCAGATTGCAACACTATGTTATACATTTTGTCATGTAAATTTTTGGGGGGAAATTACTCGAAATGGATTGTCATCTTACAAGAATTTGACTTGGAGTTCATCAAATCCAAGTCGAAGAAATCCCTAGTTTTCGCGGAACTAATGTGCGATCTCCCTTCTCCTGATTTGGAATTTACATCTAAAGATTCTATTCTTGATGAGTCATTGTTTATGATCTCATGATTTGACTAATGGTATGGAGATTTCCTGATTATCTCCAGACCTAGACTTTTTGGTCTAATACCTATCGCTTGGAGCAAGGACTTATTCTTTACCAAGCTCGAAATTACATCATTATCGGCGACACCATTTATCGTTGTGGTATCAATATGATCTTATGAAGGTGCCTCGCACTTGAGGAGGTCGAGAAAGTCTTAAATGAATGCCACTCAGGGGCATGTGGAGGAAATTTATCTAGTTATTCTACCACCCATAATTTTTTTTGTGTTGGTTATTTCTGGCCTACCATCTTTTGAGACTGCATCCTCGATGTCCAAAGGTGTCATGCGTATCAGATATATGATCGTAAGGCTCGTGCTCCGCTTGCTCCATTGCATATTGTTATCACTATTGGTCCCTTTGTGAAATGGGGTATCTACTTCATGACATGTGACCCTCACTCGGCTTGGGGGCATGGTTATATTATTTTTATTGTTGACTACTTTACTAAGTGGGCTGAGGTGAAGCCTACATTTAACAATGCTGGTGAAACACATGCATACTTATTTTTCAACCATGTCATCGCACGGTTTGGTGTTCCATAATAGGGAAAATTTTAAGGATGAAAATTTGTCTTAAAGTTTAGAAACCTTGGCAAATCATATTAGTCCCCAAGTTTTAAATTATAAAATGTTTGTTGATATCTTTGTAAAAATATGAAAAATTCTAATAGTTTTACCTATAGTCTTTATATAATTTTGGAAATTTTTAAGGTAAACGAATTTTAGAATTTTATACTATAAAATTTGGGTGAATCACTTTAGAAAATTATGGAAATTAGTGAATCTCTTTTTTGGAAAACCATGGAAAATTAGGCCACTTGAGAATATTAGCCCCTAAAATTTTCCATGTTCCACAAGCAATACTTACAGATCATGAAAAACATTTCTAGAATCTTATGATGACCGAACTAACTGCTAAGTTGGGACTCTCCCATGAAAGTTCCACTCCCTACTATCCTTAGGCTAATGGACAAGTTGAGGCCATCAAAACATTTCTTAAGAGGATGCTTCAATGCATGGTAGGGGTCCACAAATTAGACTGGAATTTTCTCATTTACACTGCTTTGTGGGTATACCAAACCTCAATTAGGACAACTATCAGATTCACACCCTTTTGGTTGGTGTATGGTCTGGAATCTATCCTCCCAATTGAATGTGAAATTCCATCATTGAAACTAGCTATCGAACTTCTTCCTGCCACTTCCATAGAGGAGGAGCGTATTTTACATCTGACTCGTTTAGATGAAACCCGATGCAATGTTGTTATAGCTAATGAAGCTCATAAAAGACGCATCAAAGCGCAATATGACAAGAGTGTCAAGCCTCATATCTTCTTAGAAGGAGACCTTGTCCTGTTATATGACCAAGTGTATAATAAGTTAGGTTCACAGAAGTTTCAACCCATGTGGTTAGGTCCATACATTGTTAAGCGAGTCCTTGCAAGAGAGGCCTACAAATTAATATATTTTTATGGAGTTCCCTTGGCGTAGCCTAGAAATGGGTTGTACCTCAAAATATACTATGCTTGATCTCAAGTATAGTTTTCATTGTGTACATACTTTCTATAGGTGTGTTGAGTGTTATTTGTAGATGTTTTTATCTCTTGAAATTTTTATCGGTTATGATGATGGTGCCAGTCGTAGTACTCAAAACTTATCTTTTGTGGCATGGGCTATATTTTCTCCAAATGACGATTTAGTGAGTCTGCAAGGGATTTTTATTGGTCGCTCCATCAACAACATCACTTAGTATAACAGAGTGGTCTAGCTACTGTCTGATGCTATTGCACATGGTATCTGCCATTTAGTCATCAGACTTGACTCACAACTTGTAGTACTACAACTTTCCAGTAACTATTCAGTTAGAAGTCCCACCATCTTACGCATCATTTTATGAGTTTTACTTCAAGAAAGACATTTCAATTTCATATAATATGAACACATTTCTAAGAATCTAAAGACAATGACAAATGCCCTAGCTAATCATGTTTTAGATAGATATTTGCAACGAATGTAATTAATTTTCAATTCACATCACATCATATTGAAAATACAATAGAAACCCAAAACACTATATCTCTCTCTCTCTCTCTCTATATATATATATATCTATCTATCTATCTATCTATCTATCTATCTATCTAT
>APFE030663108.1:60125-89905 GCA_000404065.3 Pinus taeda
AGCGGACCTGAGGCATGGTAGAATAAAGTCCTCGGCTCTAGCAGAGCATGTGGACAAAACTAAGCATCATGTCTGCATTGAGGAGGCCAAAGTCATTGCTAGGGTTGATCGGTTTCATCATCGCAAGTTAAGGGAAGCTATTGAAATTGAGCGAAGACCCATTAATCTCGACAGAGATGATGGGTGGAAGGTAAGTAGAAATTGGATCCCTGCATTGTCATCCTAGGGTTTCTTCCCCCCCCTCTGCTCGTCTTAGGTGCTTTCTTTGGGTGGGCGTAGTTTTTGTGAGTCTGGTATCACTTATCGTTGGCAGCTTTGGGTGCTTCCCTTGTTCGTCGTGTCCCCCGGTCTCTTTGTATGATTGTCCTCTTCGTAGGCATCCTTTTTTTTTTGTAGAATTCATTACAATCGAGCGTAAATTATTCATATTATCATTAACAATATTAAATCTAGGGTCAATTCAATAAACATTCTTTTATAGGTTTTATTATTTAATGAATTACTCTTTATATTAATAGGACAGATCTACCCCATTCATTATAAGTTCAATTCATAAGCATCTAATTCTATTAATATTTATAGTCCCATACATAATTACGCAACCTAGTATTTTTAGGACGCATATACATTAATTTAAGTATAGTAATAAATTAATAAATTATTTATTTTTAATATTATTAGTTATATATAGTATTATTTCATACATATTATATTAATAATTAATATATAATATTATTTGGTATTGTATTAATTAATTTTAATTTTTATTTGCTACTTAACCTTTTTTTAATATTATTATTTATAATACCTATTTTATTTGGCATATAGATATTAATAATTAATTAAGTAATTACATTTTAATATTATTAATTATATATATTTTTACACATATAATAATAATTAATATTTCAATAAATTAATAAATTATTTTGTAATTGACCTAATTTAACCTTTTTCTATAAAATTAACTACATATTAACTATAAATAAACACAATTTTGACAATAATAAAATTAAGGTTTTTCAAAATAAATTTAGGTATAATAATAAATTAGTGGAATATACATATTTATTGAATGAATCATTTAAATAAATATTGGCATATACATATTTTCACATATTTATATATATTTATAGATTTTTATTTATAATAAAGCAATATTTTATATTTAATAAATGAATTATTTTAACAGATTAACCTTGGTTTTGTTTTATTATTCACAGGGTTAACCTAGCTCCGTGAATATAGTGGTATTTTAACAATAATCGGTTAGATGAAGTTTGAATGGGGCTCTTTAGTGAAAAAGTAGCCGTTAGATTGTTTTAGCCGTTGGAGTCTCTGCTTAGACTATTTAACACGCTGATCTGGATCTGTATCTTCAACTCGTCCTGATGATGAACCACATTGGTTGGTTCGAAACGCGTCGACCAAAGTCCTTCTTATGTGATTTACGCTGAAGCTCTCTTTACAAATATTTTATATTTTTAAGATTTTTTTTGCAGGGTTAAAACCTACACTTGTGTGGAGCGTTGAAGTCCCTAGAGGCTTGTAGGAAAAGCATCAATGATTCATATGGCTTGGTAGTAGCATTAGAGTTCTTGGAGGCTTGTAGAAGAAGCGTTAGACACATCTGATGGTATTCCCTTGCACTAGATCCTTTCTTGCGTACAACATCACCTTAGAGCTTGAGATGTGTATCCTTGGAGTGTTGCACTCCACATGTATGAGCCTACTTGTGCGTTTGTAGGTTTCTTGTAAGGATTTAGGCCTACATATGTTTCATTGGCCTCCTTTACCTCTCAGATATATAAAGGAAGGAGAGAGTCATTTCATCATTCTTAGTCATATTTATTATATTGTGTTAGATATGTGACTAAAGGGAGTGCACTATTCTTCTTCTCCCTTATGCAAATTCATTTGTATTGTATCTCTCTTATCTTTGAGTCACTAGAGTTACTTGGAGCTTTCGAAGCATATTGATTAGTCGGGTTAGGGTTTCATCCCTTGGAGATTAGGGTTTTGAAATGAAACTATAAGTTATATTTGTTGAAGAGAAGAAGAGGAAATGTCTTTCCTGGAGGACATGCTAGTGTGATACTTGCTTATTGGAATTCCTTGGTGTGAATTAGTGTTTTCATTATTTTCCCTAGTTGTAGTTTTGATGTGTTATAAATTGTATTAACCTTGGATGAGGCTATAGTATGTACATGAACTTCATCTTTATACATATATATGAAGTTTTCAACTGCCCGCAACTGTCTCTATTGTAGATTTAATTTTTAACCATATATTTCTTCATGGTTTTGTAATTTTCAGCACTTACATGTTTTGTTGATTTAATATAATAAAAAGTTAGAATTGTGAAGTGATTTAACATTAATATTGAAGAATATATGGAAGATTGATCATTGTATTTAGAGTTTTCATAAAGTGTATTTCATATCTATTCTATACATAATGTGATTTCCCTAGAAGACTAAACTTGTTGGCACACTTTAGTATTTTATTCTCTCAAAATACCTACTAGATTAAATTGTTAATGTTGGGATACAAACCAAAAATTAAATAAAAAGTGTGAATGTATTTCATCAAGCATATGTAAATATAAGTACAACTTCTTGTGATCATTAGATTCATATGCCAAGGTCCCTTTGACTCCTCGTGACAATTTATATTACACACCATAACCCTTACTAATTAGGTATCTAACATTTCCCCCGATTAGGTATCTAAAATTTCCCCCTTAATCCAAAGGGGTGTATATGAGTCCAAGCAAAGAGATTAGGAAAGTTTCCAATGTTTGAATTTCTTCTTTGAATCTGGTGGTTTAAGGAAGACCACAAACCAAATGGGTAGTGGAAGCCAAAGTCTCTACAAAATGACGATTTAAGGCTTACCACAAACTCTAGAACTTGGCTCTAATTCTTAGCAGTTTCTGAAAATTTTCCAAACTTGGCTAAAAGTTGATATATACTATTGTAATTTAAGTGATCACAAATGGCTATTTAAATATAACTGCAAATTTTTGGAACTTTTCTCTAAATCACAATAGTTCGTGGAGTATTTCCTAATTTATATGGAAGTTGATGTATTTTTCTAATTGGAAGCGATTGCAAATGGTGATTTGAATATAAAAACAAAATGATATCAATTTGAAGATGGCTTCAATTGAATTGTTCTCATGGCTTTGAATTTTCCTATAGATCTGACTCTAGTTTAATCTTAAATCTCTAGTTTTGGCTATGGCTCAAGTTCGTTTGTACATGCTTGATTAATAGGGCTTCAAAACTAGAAGCCTCATTATGAAAGGATAAAAGTATTTATACAATTATCACAAGGATAAAGATAAAAAACTATGAACCTCCATGTAGAAAACTTGATGAGGATGTTAGCTTCTACAGAAAATGCGTTGATTTACAATGCAATTTGATCGGTAGACTTACAAAAGAACTATTTGCAAGTTACTAATAATCTTGATTCTAAATATGAATGTATCTTATGCTTTGAGTTCTTTGTAGTGGTTATATATGCACCCAATTATAGAAGTGTCATATCATCATAATAGCCTCAATTATGAATCCCTATCAATAAACCATACCAATCTTGCATCATCATATATCCACCCTAAAGAAATAATTTTTTTGTAGCAGTGGAAAAACTCATTGAATAAGGTATATGATATTCAAAACGCAATAACTCCAAAAACTCCTAAAAGGTATGTGGATAGCCCATCTAAATGAATATCTCACATGTTATGTCCATTTCTTGAATAAGAGCGTCAATTGGTCCAAGATGAAATCTAATGTAATCATCCAAAATAGTACATACTTCTTGGTTGCATGTTGTCAACAATCTAGCTACAATAACTTTTACATCATATGGACCCTTCCAATTGGAAATCAGTGGTGACAAATATACAACGTCACTAATTTCAATAACAAAAATAAATTCCAAAGGGCCACCATACAAAGAAACCAACTAAATTTCCAATTATTATAGTTATGTTCACCAAAACCTTCCAAAGGAAACACAACAGAAACTCTTTTCAACATATAGTAATTCGACCATGGATCAAAGAAAACGTTTTCCTAGCATTGGTGTGGGTGATGGGTGGTTGACTATATCAAAACATAGTGTTGGATGAATCAACTAGGCTTCAAAATACCAAATAATGTGACATGATCATGTTTAGCACCTCAAAGTGTGTCTCCCACTTTCTTCTTCAACATTCTGACCCCCTTCCCATTGTTTTTCTTCATTCACAATCCTATGTTGTGGATGGGATGGATGCTAAATCCACATTGGAGCTTGGAACTCACAGATCGTGGATGTTGGAGACATGATGCTTGCAACGATATCCCAAACATCTCATTTGAACTCAATATTTCATAACTACTAACCATCCAAAAATTCTCAAGGACCAAGGTGTGGTCTAGTTCGACCAAGGGTTGGAAATAGTTTCAATCAACAAGTGAAGTGCCATGGAATGAAAATATACAAAGACACAGATGGATTTGATACGATGGCACCAAGAATGTTGAAAACTAAATTCATAATTATTTGAGGCAACCACACATGTAAAGAATGGAACTCAGATTTGTAGAAAGGAAACGAGCATGATATACAAACTCTAAGACAAATAGAATGGGTGCGATTTTTTTCAAATATGAAATGAGGGATAAAGAGAGTTGATCGAATAAAGAGAGATATTAGACTTATAGGCTCAGAATAGAAAAAAAAATATAGATGTAAAGAAACAAGTGTCGGGTATAGAAACAACTGAGAACAGGGATGAGGAAATGTGAGGCTTAAGTAGGGCACACAACTGATAGGTCCAACTCTGATACCATTGTTGGGATGCAAACCAAATATGAAAGAATAACCGTGAGTACATTTCGTTAAACACGTGTACATATAACTATAGTTTTTTGTGACCACTGGATTCATATTCTAGGGTCCCTTGGACCCTTTTTGATGGTTCATATTCTTCACCATAATCCTTATATATTATGTGTCTAACAGTTAACATATCCGATGTGTTGTTGTTTTATTATACTTTATAACAATATTAAAACTAAAAATTCACAAAGTAAAATATAAGAAACAATTAGAAAAGCGATAAAAGATTTTAAATTCCTCTTTGATTGCACTAAGAGGCACTCTACAACCCAGTATGAGGGAGATGTTGTAGTGACACATTAGATGAGATGTTGTAGTGAAGCTTTAAATCAAATAATAACAATAATAATAAAACATAATGTTTACTCATTAAAAAAAAATACAAAATAATAAGTAATAAAAATAATAAGTCAATTCAATTCAATTTGGTATATTGTAACTTTGTTTTTATTAATAAAATTACAAACATTCTTGCAAAAAAATATTGTGATATGCATGTCACAATAAAAGAAAATTAAATAATAATGACTCATATTCCATCCATGATATTTCATAACTTCATGTTGAAAATTAACTAAATAAACGTATAATCTCTCTCTCTCTCTCTCTCTCTCTCTTCTCTTCTCGCTCTATATATATATATATATATATATTTAATAGAGAGAGAGAGAGAGACGAGAGAGAGAGAGAGAGAGAGAGAGAGAGAGAGAGCGGCAGAGACAGAGAGACAAGAAAGAGATAGAGAGACAGAGAGACAGAGAGAGAAAGAGAGATACTAAAAAATAAATTATAAAATATATCAAAGGAAAATTTCAAACACATATGCAACTATATGTAATACCATGGTTTTAATAAAAATAAGAATATTTCTCCCCGATGGGGTGGAATTAACGTTCTTAGGCACAACATTTAGCATCATTCGCATGCGTGAAATGGCAATGGTGAAAGGAAAGGCAAGCATGGGGATGAGAACCAAGCTCTCCACTTGCCCCGATCACATCCTCGCGTGGTGTTCACACTGCCCTTAGTCAAAAATGCACTTACCCTCGTCAAATCAATTTAAATGTGGGAATTTGGAGGTACAAAGACCTTTGTCTAACATTCTCCTTGTTTTTGGTTTTTGACCATCACATTTGGTTACGGATTCATCCCAAGGAATAATTCCTATGGAGTGCAGAGGCTCTAACATAAGCAAGGCATGTTGCGCTCAGGAGCACATGATTAGGGTTTTTAATGTTATTGATAACATGTGTGTCATGACACACACTTTTCCTTCTCTGGTTTTTTCTCGCTCAAGTCTTCTCTCCTACCCATTTGATCCTCTCATGTTGTTTCCCCTTTATAACCATATGGGCCTTGTATCAAGGTGGCAAATTTTCAATATTTTTTGAAGGAAATTGGAAGACTTTGAACTATCATTCAGCTCGTAGTTACCAAGATGGGAGCTCAACGCTTTCAACAAAGGTTTGTCTATGTATTACCCACCTTCATGATTCCTTTCTTGTCATCAATTTACTATTTATTGTGTGTCATTTCTCTTTGGCAGTCTATTTGGTTCTTGTAGGTGTCCATGTTCTTTATTTTGTTTCTTCATAACACAATGATTGGTCCCTCCTTTAAGCTAGTTGTCATGCTACCAACTGCATCCCCCGAAATTACTGACTATGTAGGTATTTCATTCAATTTTATTGTATTGGTATGTGGTGTTTAGTATCCTAGCACATTTTTGATAATGTTTTTATAGTCTCATGGGTCGGATCTTGGCTACTTTGATTCCTATCTCCTATCATTAATTTTCCTCTACAAATTTAGTTTCTCTAGGAGGCTAAATATGTAAGTCATTTTGGGTCGCTCTTCCTTTCTATGGTTGATGACACCCTCATTCGTCTCAGTCTCCACACTTCCATAATACCTCTTTTCCACCATTGTAGTCTCTTATTTTTCCCTCCTTCACCTGCATATACACATATTCCCTACTATTACATTGCACTCAAACAACGTCTACCTAGTTGTTAGGGTGGCACCTCATGCACATCTTCCTCTCTTCGTCGGTGTCTCTTTGGTTGGAACTTCGTGGATTATCATTTCGACTTCGTTCCCCTTGAAGTGAGAAATGAGATTCTTCACTTGGAAGCAAGGGAATTTTGGGATCAGTTATACGTTTCTTACTCTAAAATTTGCGAAAGCACCTTCAAGTAGACTCTTGACCCAAGAAAATTTTGAAAAAGTAAGCTTCATTTCCTTCACTCAGTGGTTGTGCGTTGTCATCTAGAAGCCCTGGTTCACATGGTCATTCATGAAAAGAAAGTCAACAATTATCAGTTATTTGTAGGACAAGATGAGATTAAGCAGATTATTTAGGATATTACATATAATCTGGATGACATCATGGCCATATTAAAATGGGTAGAGCGTAATTTGGTGTCTAACTCCAACTCTGGATCAGATACGCGGCCTGAAGCACCAGTGGACATCAATGCTCCCGCAAAGATTTTTCCCCAAGGAAATTCCAACTCCCTCTCTCTATTTATCATATCATGTTATGAGTTTCTCAAGGTTCTTGGCATTTCATTTTTTAAACAAGTTATGCTTAGCTTTGCTATGCTTGTATCGTTTTCATGGTGTTTTAGTATGCCATATGCAAAAACTGGTTTTTTGTTTTTGTTTTCTCTTAACACACTTATGCATATAACTATTTATGGGCAATGACTTGTCTACCTAGCTTGAGGTTTTGTAAGTTTTTTAAACAATATAGAAGTTAATCCTGGGATTCGAGATTGTTACAGAAAGGATCTAAGATTGTTATTGATAAATGGTGAACTTTCTTCCCACTGCTGGAACATGGGATCCCAAAGAGTTTTTGGGAAGTTATCAATGTAATATCAGTTTTTCAGTAATATAAATATATCTACTAAGCTTATAAAAAAAAGAACATTTCTATATAAATAGATGTGAAATTTATATACAATATAAATAGTATTATTAAAAACTAACATAGATTCATCTTAAATTTGAATCTATTGAATGTTGAGAGAAATCAAAACTTCTCAAAGTGTAAATATTTCCTTAAATTTTATACTTTTAAAAAACAAACTCAATTTTAAAAATTAATTTTTAATCCCTTCGATACTTAATAAACATTTAAAATCTAAGATAAGTATTACTAACTTTATTTTCATGCCATAATCGTTTAATTTCAAATATTGTAAATTCACTTATGCACCATACAAAAGGTTTCACATATACATACCATTTGAACTTTGGTTAAAAGAAAAACATTTGTTGTAATAAAAACTACACCATGTGCTTACATATTAATGAAGGAATTTCCTCTCTCTAATAAGCTATATAGTTCCAAAAACCATTATATATAATATATATATATATATACTATATATATAATTATATATATATATTATAATATAAATTTCATGTCAAAAGGCCAAAATTTTAAGATTAAATAGTACAGTAAATATGTATGCAAACGATTGCTAAAAGAATGGGAAGAAAATATGTCTAAATATTTTCAACCTTGGAAATAAGGAATATATATATATATGGGGAAGTTTCCTTGAGAAGTTATTACATGATCAAGTTATTTATAGATTTTTGCGTTGTCTATAGAGAAATATTATATGTTTTATTTTGAGCAAAATGATTTAAGTCATATTCGCACAATTCATTATCCACATGAGTAACATTTTTAAAACATTTTGGATTACTTGAAATTAACAAATTGTCACGAGGAATTCATCATGGATATTTCCATTGCTCATAATGAAGATGAGGAATCCCTTCAAAGCCATTCCTAATAGCCATTCCTCATATGAAATCATCAAAATCTTGAAGAACAAATACAAATGTAAAAACTTTAAAGAGACAAGTTAATGAACATCAATTAGGGATGTTAAGAGTCATGGGATCTAAGTCAGAGAGTAAAGAGAAGAGTAAATTAGCAAAGGAGGGTCTTGCCCACAAAGGATCATTTAAGTATCAAAATTAAAAAGCAAAAGAACCTTACCTTCAATGGGTACATCAGATGAGGGAATGGGGATAAGACTCAATGATTAATATTGAGAAGTACATGTTTCTTCATTATTTCAACACCCCGGAGAAAACGAAGTTCTTTAATTAATAGTTGTCAAATGATGTAAAATGTCTTGGGACCGCTTGAAAAAGAAAGATAAGGTTGATGAGGATAATTTAAAGTGGATTTCTTTCAAGAACCATTTCAAGGACAAATATCTTAGAAAGATATACTTTTGTAGTAAGGAGTATGAGTACCATGTGTTAGTCCCTTACAATTTCCTAGGCTGAAAAGGAGATCGATAAGGGTAACCTCAAACAACTTCAGCTCAGTAGCTAGCCCTACTGAGCAAGAGAAGGATCTATCAAATTATTTTATCATTGAAATGACTTTAAAGCAAATAAGTTTTAGGCTAGATATGTATACTTATTTGTGTTGGTGAAATTTAGAATTTAGTGTTTGCTAGACTAGGATTTGGAGCCACAGATAACTCTAGGTTGTAGGAGTGAAGAAGAAAATATGGAAAGGAGATAGATACCAAAATACCATGGTGTATTTGGAATATTGTCAATGTAGTATAGAAGATATTGTAGAAGAAACTAATGAGAACAAGTAAACATGAGTTCATTAGCTTTTAGAAGACATAAACGTAACTATGAAAACCATATAAACAGAGCTTGAGATCAAGAATTTTGTCTATTTCACTGTAAGGCATCCATAGAAAGAAAAGATATCATGTAGATAAATATTTTTTAATCATTAGAAAACAAATAAAAGGAGAACAAACACCATGAACTCGCTGGGCTAGAGTTCCTTAAAAATAGCTGCAATTGTCTCTGTATTAGCTAAGAAGAACATTACATGGAAACCTCCCCCACAAAAAGCCCAACCCTTCTCTCTAAAAGAGAAATGATACATATATACTCACTTAGGCCTCTACCCCACCTTTAGGAGTCGAATTCTTATGTCATGGAACTGACTCCAAGATTCTCTCAACCAACATGTGAGAGTGAGAAGGTGAAACTCAAACACTTCTTGGAGAGCTTGTTTAGGAGTTTTCTTCCTTAATGAGGCCTATTAAAAATTAAAAAACAACCTATCATGTACATATATTCATGCCTACATCACCTAGCCTCAAAACAAGTGCCATTACATTAAGATTTTTGATTTAGACCAAGTCAAACTAAAAGCTAGAAAATTTACACCATGAAATGTACAATTAAAAACACAAGAAATTGTAGAAGCGCAGTGCCGACTTTGATCCCACTTTCAAGTGCCTTCGTGAGGTCCAAATAAATATTTGAGAGAATGGTCAACTATATTTTCAATTCTAGTTTCCATAACACCTTGAATTTGTGAAAATTACACATCAAAAGGCCTCCAAAAATCAAATATCCCAAGGTCGCTCCAGGAGTGCAGGGCCTGTTAAAAAGAGGTCCAGAAAGCTGATTTTTGGCCATTATTTTCCATTTTTCTCAAAATTTAGGCCTCCTCTAGAAAATCTGAAGAAATGGGTTTTGAGAGGAGGCCAAGGGCTTTCCAAAAAATTAAACTTTTCCTAAATTGAGTGCCTGAGGAAGGAGCATAGCGCCAAGCTGGAACTGCTGATTTCTGAATTAGGCATCAAAATTTGCAAAAACCCAAAACTAATCATAATTTACTCAAAATTGGCCAAGAGCTATAAAATGATGCATTTTAAGCCCTCATAGATGCTTCAGTAATAATCTCCAAGTTTCCTTCATCTTTTAGGTCCTTTTGGGCTTCTTTGAGCTTGTTCTCCAGCTGCTTGACCTTGTCATTACAAATCATGTTATGAGCCTGGTAATGGTGTGCCATGTGCCTTAGAAACTGATTGTCTCTATTTTCTTTCTCTATAAGCTTTTCCAAGTCATCATTGACCCTTTTTAGCCAGTACTCTTTGTCTTGACTGACCTCTAAAGCAATTATGTCCTCTAGCTCTAGCTCCTCATTCAGTAAGATGTGTTTTTCTTCTTTTTGTAATGCCTTCTTAAGCCCTTTAGTTCTTGGCCTTTTTCTCTTACCCTTTCCTTGTGTTCCTTCAGACTCATTTGTCTCCATGATTGATTTTCCCTTTCTAGCTTGTTGCAATAGTTTGGTTTTCTCTTTCTCCATGATCAATTGTTTTGCCTTTAGTTGATTATTTTCCTATTCTAGGAATGAGATGATGAACCTTGCTCTTGGCTTGTTGACTGTGAATTTTTTGATATGATAACATTTTTCTCTGATCATCCACTGCATGATTGAAGTCTCATTCTCTGCCTCCAATTCAGCCAACTCAAAATCATGATCAACCATGTCCTTATCCTACACTGATGGTCCCTGTTGTGCTGATGTAGAAGGCTTGGGCCCTTTCTCACCATAAGAAGCAAACACAAGCCTCTTTCCTCTCTTGTACATCCTAGTCACCTCGGGTTTAGGTGTTTAGGAACCTCCTCTAATTTGTTTTATAACCCGACTTCCATATGTTTTGCTGATGTGTCTTGGGGATGGCTTGGTGAAGTAATCTCATTTCATTTTTGAAACCCTAGATGATAGGAAAGGGAAAACACAGTGAGGGATGAGTGAAAAATGAAATGATGGGTAGGTGGAGTGGAAAAAATGGCAAGGGAAATTCTAGGAGGTGGATATAGATAGTGAACACCTGATGAAGATGAAAGGAAGTGAAATGAAGGAACAATGTATTTGTGAAAGGGGGAAAACAGGGTTTCTAGGAAAACTATCCAAATCCCATTAGAATGAGCTAGGGTTTCACTTTTAGTGAGGTGATTTAATGTTTTCAAGTAGGTTCAGTGGTTCATGTAGCATATTAAAAATGTGTAGAGGTGTAGGATGAGGTTTTACATGTCAAGAAAACTAAATGACAATCATCAACCCTAGCATCATTTCATGACAAATACACTAGAAACCCTAAATCAAGAAAGCTTGCCAGGTGAAATATGCATAGCCTTTCTTGTGTCTGATCAATGTTCACCATCAGCAATCAGATCTAATCCTTGTCGTTCTTCCCAAGGAAGATATGATCTTTTGTTCCATGGAAACAGCGCCAAAAATGTTAGTCCCTTACAATTTCCTAGGCTGAAAAAGAGATCGAGAAGGGTAACCTCAAACCACTTCAACTCAATAGCTAGACCTACTGAGAAAGAGAGGGATCTATCAAAGTCTTTTATCAGTTAGATGACTTTAAATCAAATAAGTCTTAGGCTATATATGTATAATTGTTTGTGTGTTGGTGAAATTTAGAATTTAGGGTTTGTTAGACTAGGATTTGGAGCCACAGATAGTCTAGGTTGTAGGAGTGCATAAGAAAATATAGAAAGGAGATAGATACCAAAAGACCATGGTGTATTTGGAATATTTTCAATGTATTATAAAAGAGAAAGTGTAGAAGAGACTAATGAGCATAAGTAAACATGAGTTCATTATCTTTTAGAAGACATAAACATAACTATGAAAACCATATAATCAGAGCCTAAGATCAAGAATTTTGTCTATTTCACTGTAAGGAATCCATATAAAGAAGAGTTATCATGTATATAAATATGTTTTAACCATTAGAAAACAAATAAAAAGGAGAACAAACACCATGAACTCATTGTTCTAGAGTTCCTAAAAAGTAGCTACAATTGTTTCTTTATTAGTTGAGAAGATCATTACATCCATGGCTCCTCCACAAAAAGTCCAACCCTTCTCTCTGAAAGAGAAATGATACATATAGATTCACATAGACCTCTTCCCCACCTTCAGGAGTCGAATTCCTATGTGGTGGAACTGACTCCAAGATTCTCTCAACCATTAGGTGAGAATGAGAAGGTGAAACTCAAACACTTCTTGGAGAGTTTGTTTAGGAGTTTGCTTCCTTAATGAGGCCTATTAAACATCAAAAACAAAATATCATGTACATTTATTCATGCCTACATCACCTAGCCTCGAAACAACTTCCATTACATTAATATTTTTGACTTTGACCAAGTCAAACTGAAAGCTAGAAAATTTACACAATGAAATTTACAATTAAAAACACAGGCAATTGCAGAAGCGCAGCACTGACTTTGAGTCCACTTTCAGGTGCCTTCCCTAGATCCAAATGAATATCTGAGAGCACGGTGAGCTATATGTTCAAGTCTACTTTCCAGAACACCTTGAATTTGTGAAAATTACCCATGGGAAGGCCTCCAAAAATTAAATCATCCAAGGTCACTCCAGGAGCGTAGAGCTTGTCAAAAAGACGTCCAAAAAGATGCTTTTTGGCCACTTTTTTCCATTTTTCTCAACATTTAGACCTCCTCTGGAAATCTGATGAAATGGGTTTTGAGAGGAGGCCAAGGGCTTTCCAAAACTGTAAATGTTTCCTGAATTGAGTGAATGAGGAAGAAGTGCAGTGCCAAGCTGGAACTATTGATTTTCTTAATTAGGCATCAAAATTTGCAAAAAATAAAACTGATCAGGATTTCCTCAAAATTGGCCAAGAGTTGTAAATTGATGCATGTTAAGCCCTCATAGATGCATCAATATTAATCTCCAATTTTCCTTCATCTTTTAGGTCTTTTTGGGCTTCTTTGAGCTTGTTCTCCAGCGGCTTGACCTTGACATTACAAATCATGTTCTGAGCCTGGTAATGATGTGCCATGTGCGTTAGCAGCTGATTATCTCTAGAAGCTTCTCCAAGTGATCATTGACCTTGTTTAGCCATTACTCTTTGTCTTTACTGACCTCTAAATCAACTTTTTCCTCTAGGTCTAGCTCCTCATTAGTTAAGATGTGTTTTTATTCTTCTTGTAATGCCTTCTTAAGCCCTTTAGTTCTTGGCCTTTTTCTCTTACCTTTTCCTTGTGTTCCTTCAGGCTCATTTGTCTCCATGACTGATTTTCCCTTTCTGACTTGCTACAATAGTTTGGTTTTCTCTTTCTTCATGATCAATTGTTTTTCCTTTAGTTGATTATTTTCCTGTTCTAGGAATCAGATGATGAACCTTGCTCTTGCCAGGTTGACTGTGAGTTCCTTGATCTAATAATATTTGTCTCAAATCATCTGATGCATGATTGAAGTCTCAT
The DNA here is from genome assembly GCA_000404065.3 of Pinus taeda. Lineage (NCBI taxonomy): Eukaryota > Viridiplantae > Streptophyta > Pinopsida > Pinales > Pinaceae > Pinus > Pinus taeda. Next base: position 74,124 of record APFE030663108.1, read on the forward strand.
TCTCTGTCTTCAAGTCAACCAACTCAAAATCATGCTCAACCATGTCCTTATCCTGCACTAGTGGTCCATGTTGTGATGATGTAGAAGGCTTGGCCCCTTTCTCACCATGAGGAGAAAACACAAGCCTCTTTCCTCTCTTGTACATCCTAGTCACCTAAGGTTTAGGTGCTTTAGGAACCTCCTTTGATTTTTTTGATAACCCTAGTTCCATATCTTGTGCTGATGTGTCTTGTGGATGGCTTGGTGAAGTAATCTCATTTCATTTTTGAAACCCTAGATGATAGGAAAGGGGAAAAACAATGAGGGATGAGTGAAAAATGAAATGATGGGTAGGTGGAGTGGAAAAAATGGAAAGGGAAATTCTAGGAGGTGGATATGGACAATGAACACCTGATGAAGGTGAAAGGAAGTGAAATGAAGGAACAATGTATTTGTGAAAGGGGAAAAACAGGGTTTCTAGGAAAATTGTCCAAATCCCTTAGGAATGAGCTAGGGTTTCACTTTTAGTGAAGTGATTTAATGTTTTGAAGTTGGTTCAGTGGTTCATGTAGCATATTAAACATTTGTAGAGGTGTAGGATGAGGTTGTACATGTTTAAAATCAAGAAAACTAAATGACCATCATCAACCCTAGCATCATTTCATGACAAATTCACTAGAAACCCTAAATGAAGAAATCTTTGGCTTGAATTCATCTTGAAAAATAAAAAAGGTGATTAAGGTGATGTAAATACTTTTATATGGGCTCATGATTGCAAGAAAAAGTATGAGCAAGCTTAAAAATCTAATTTGGGTGAGTTTCAAGCAAATTTGAGCTACTCTGGCCCAAGTGCAGCGCAGTCTTCTTGAGTGCAGCGCCCAGTGCAGCGCAGTGCCATCTTCTAAACCCCTTTTGGAGGCCTTAAACGGCTCCAAATTGAGAAATTTATAGATTCTTGGAAAGATATTAAAGTCTGCTATACTATTGACTCCTCAAGCATGTAATTTGGACACTCCATCAGGGAGAAAAATCGATTTTCCCAAGATCACTCCAAAAACCCAAGGTGTCTCTGACAAAAGCATAGTGCCAACTTGTAGAGCACTTTTGGATACCTTACACTAATCCAAATCAAAATCTGATGGTACCATTGGAAATATTAGGATGTCTTCTACACAATATAGTCCTTAAGAACTACCAACACTTACTCTAAACCCCTAAAAAGACGTCTTGAAGTCAAGTTGTCCAGAAGTGCAGCGACTCTCCCTTAGCAAATGTAGTTTGGGAATTTCTTTAAAATCATAAAACTTATGCATAAACTGAAGGAGGTTATTGTTCCTTTGACTATAATGGACAAACATCTATTTCCCTTTTGTAAAATTCTTCTCCATTTGGTCAGAAACATATTTTTAAGCAAACATGTCCCTATGAGAAATGATGAGGCGAGGTAGTGTACTGCAACATTGTCTTATTTGAATCAAACATTACCTTTACCTTTATTTTGCTTTCCCTAAGCTTCTAACTCCCTTTACCCACTGAATCAAATGATGGAAATGTTTTTGTTTTGACATATGGTATCATGATGACACATGGAGTGAAACCCTAGACCATGACCTAAAATGAGGAGTTTAACCATTTCATGACCCAAGATACTTAAATGAAGATATGATACCTCGAAGAAGACGATGACCATGATGAGTGATGAATACCATGAGTAAGTGAAGAGAGCATTAATGACCTAGACATCATTAGCCAGTGACTAAATTTTTATTTGAAGATTCACTGAAATCACAAAAATTTGACTTGAGACCCTAACAACACCTTGTAAGAGCATATTTGATCACTAGTGGCAGGTTGTACTTACTAACATTAACATTGATCCAATTGGGGATGGCAACTCCTTGGAGGTGTCAAGAACACCGTAGACCTAGTAGCCTTGTTCATTGGGCATGGATTCAAATTGTAAAAGAACAAACTCAAACTCAAAATTGACTGACTAACTGAACTTACTTATGGCAGCAAACCATCGAGATTTGAGGGCTTCAAATCATGATGATAATCACTCACCTGCTGAAGATATATATATAATCATGTTTAATGGTCCCTCCAGTGTAACCAATCTAGCACATGGCTACCTACTTGAATTTTTCTTCTACTTTCGTCGAGCAAGCGGAAAAAACAAAATCTAGGCAATTTCGAGTGTCCACTAAAGATGTACTCATGATTCATAAATACAAGAAAATTCATCTTTCCAGATGGCTGCAACAAATCAATCTAAGGATCCTTAAAAATCTGAAATGTTACCTTGTCTTGAAATCCAGCAAAAACACAAGTAATCTTTTCATTTTGATCTGAAAGAATACTTGGTTGTTTATCCACAGGAAGGCATAGGGAAATGTGACTTTCTGCCACCTGAGTGTTGGCTGTAAATTTTTCAAGCATGAGCAAATCTAATTCTATCTCTAGCATACTATCTATCTTAGACTCATATTCTTCCATTTCATAGTCTAAATCATCCTTGAACAAAACACATTCTTCGAGATTATTAAACAGGTCAGCCCTATCATTTTCATGAAAGAAAACAGTCTTTGTTAGTTTATCTCCTTGCAGGAAATCTACATCACAAATTGGCTTACTCACAACAACTTCATGTATAGTTTCATCAGTCTCATGATTGTCATCATTTAAACCAAGATTTTCATTTTCAATAATGGAAGAAATTTCTCTCACACAATCTTGACTTTGTGAGCCCTGCAAACCTGCCTTAACTTGGGTGGTAACATGGTTTTTCAAGAGCTGGTCTATTTCATCTTCAGACAAAGGAGAACACTAAATTTTATAGAGATCAACATTGGCTTGGTGATTTTCATTTTTAAGATCAGGAGTAGGCCTTTCTCTATTGTTATCCCAACCTGTTTCATCCAAGGAGGAAACTGTTGATTCTTGTTGGGAGGAAAAATTATAACGGGCTTCTAATATATCGTCTTCCATGCATTCTTCATCCCCATACGAATTTTCAAGAAATTGAATAAAATTTTCAAAAATCTCACAACATTTATCCATCATTGATAAGGAAAAATTACAGCTTTGATAATGTTGAAAGAAAACTGAATGAAAATTCTTTAGAGAATATAAACTAGCAGATGGTAGACTCTCATACCATTTCCTCACCATTTCCTCCAAGGTAGCCATGGAAATCTTCATCAAACAATCTTCAAGAAACTTAGACTTTAATCTGTGAGTATGAAAATGAAATTTGACCAAGTGCAAACTAGAATCTTCTCCATCCTGACCTTTAAAATTTGGCAGCCTTGTTTGCCAATCTATACAAGGAATTTGATTCGGAAAACCAAGAACATGAGCTTGATTCATAGGAGCATACCTTCGAGTTGTTGAATCCATCTTGAAAACAATTAAGACACCAAGAAGTGGAGTCGCCATGAAATTTCTAAACCTTTGGATTCTTCGACACTGGAGTCGACAAGTGAAAGATGCACATCCTTTCTTGTTTCTGATCACTGTTCACCATCAGCAATCAGATATGATCCTTGTCATTCTTTCCTAGGGAAGATATGATATTTCGTTCCCTGACAACGGCGCCAAAAATGTTAGTCCCTTACAATTTCCTAGGCTGAAAAGGAGATCAAGAAGGGTAACCTCAAACCACTTTAGCTTAGTAGCTAGCCCTACTAAGCAAGAGAGGGGTCTCTCAAAGTCTTTTATTAGTGAAATGACTTTAAAGCAAATACGTTTTAGGCTATATATGTATGATTGTTTGTGTGTTGGTGAAATTTAGAATTTAGCATTTGCTGGACTAGGATTTGGAGCCACAGATAGGTCTCGGTTGTAGGAGTGCAGAAGAAAATATGGAAAGGAGATAGATACCAGAAGACCATGGTTTTTTTGGAATTTTTTCAATGTAGTATAGAAGAGAAAGTGTAAAAGAGACTAATGAGCATAAGTAAACATGAGTTCATTAGCTTTTATAAGACATAAACATAACTATGAAAACCATATAATCAGAGCTTGAGATCAAGAATTATGTCTATTTCGCTGTAAGGCATCCATATAAAGAAGATATATCATGTAGATAAAGATGTTTTAAACATTATAAAACAAATAAAAAGGAGAACAAACACCATGAACTTTTTGGGCTAGAGTTCCTTAAAAATAGCTACAATTGTCTCTGTATTAGTTGAGAAGATCATTACATGCAAGCCTCCTCCATAAAAAGTCCAACCCTTCTCTCTGAAAGAGAAATGGTACATATAGAATCACTTAGACCTCTTCCCCACCTTCAGGAGTCAAATTCCTAGGTGGTGGAACTGACTCCAAGATTCTCTCAACCAACAGGTGAGAGTGAGAAGGTGAAACTAAAACACTTCTTGGAGAGTTTGTTTAGGACATTGCTTCCTTAATGAGGCCTATTAAACATCAAAAACAACCAATCATGTAAATTTATTCATGCCTACATCACCTAGCGTCGAAAAAAGTGCCATTTCGTTAAGATTTTTGACTTTGACCAAGTCAAACTGAAAGCTAGAAAATTTACACAGTGAAATTTACAATTAAAAACACAAAAAATTACGTAAGCGTAACACCGACTTTGAGCCCACTTTTAGGTGCCTTCCTAAGGTCCAAATGAATATCTTAGAGAATGGTCAACTATATTTTCAAGTCTTGTTTCCAGAACACCTTGAATTTGTGAAAATTACACATGGAAATGCGTCCAAAAATCAAATCTCCCAAGGTCGCTACAGGAACGTAGTGCCTGTCAAAAAGAGGTCCAGAAAGCTGATTGTTGGCCACATTTTTCCATTTTTCTCAAAATTTAGGCCTTCTCTAGAAAATCTGAAGAAATGTATTTTGAGAGGAGGCCAAGGGATTTCCAAAAATGTAATTTTTTCCTAAATTGAGTGCCTGAGGAAGAAGAGCAGCGCCAAGGCATTGCGCTCCTGGACCTACTGATTTTCTGAATTAGGCATCAAAATTTGCAAAGAGCCAAAACCGATCAGAAATTCCTCAAAATTGTGCAAGAGATGTAAAATGATGCATGTTAAGCCCTCATAGATGCTTCAGCAATAATCTCCAAGTTTCCTTCACCTTTTTGGTCCTTTTGGTATTCTTTGAGCTTGTTCTCCAGCTACTTGACCTGACATTACAAATCATGTTCTAAGCTTGGTAATGGTGTTCCATGTGCCTTAGCAGTTGATTGTCTCTATTTTCTTTCTCTAGAAGCTTCTCCAAGTGGTCATTGACCCTATTTATCGAATACTCTTTGTCTTGACTGACCTCTAAAGCAATTATGTCCTCTAGGTCTAGCTCCTCATTTAGTAAGATGTGTTTTTCTTCTTCTTGTAATGCCTTCTTAAGCCCTTTAGTTCTTGGCCTTTTTCTCTTACCTTTTCCTTGTGTTCCTTTAGGCTCATTTGTCTCCATGACTACTTTTCCCTTTCCGGCTTGCTACAATAGTTTGGTTTTCTCTTTCTCCATGATCAATTGTTTTGCCTTTAGTTAATTATTTTCTTGTTCTAGGAATGAGATGATGAACCTTTCTCTTGACAAGTTGACTTTTATTTCCTTGATCTGATAATATTTGTCTCTAATCATCTATTGCATGATTTAAGTCTCATTCCCTACCTCCAAGTCAACCAACTCAAAATCATGATCAACCATGTACTTATCCTACACTGATGGTCCCTATTGTGCTGATGTAGAAGGCTTGGCCCCTTTCTCACCATGAGAAGCAAACACAAGCCTCTTTCCTCTCTTGTACATCCTAGTCACCTCAGGTTTAGGTGCTTTAGGAACTGTTGACCACCACGTGTCAACTACCCTTAGCAGTACACCCCCTTTCCTTCGCAAAAGGGATAGCGCTTGATCGGCGTGTTCGTGCCATTCGACAGTCATCGTCAACCTGATCATGTTATGTTGTAAACCCAGTCTGCATGTATAAATTGTAAATAATCTTAGCAGAGTTGAGTCATGTATGTAAATTGCCTAGGTGGACCTAATTTTCTAGTGATAATCTATGTTCCGGAAGGTTTTTTGTCTCACCGATCCATGATTCGCAGAGTTTTCCTTCAGCCTAACCCCAAAGCCGAAATGAATTTTGACATTAGAATCTTAAGGGAATGCTAGTGTGTTGATCTGCTAGATTATAGTTGGTCGCAAAACTAGGTGATATGAGGGTCTATGTCAAATGGGTTTTCCCCCTTTGAATGTAAAATTGTAAAAGTCATGATGTAAAGTGTCTTGAGTGTTAGGAAATGTTTTAATCCCCTCATAGGTCCTAAGTCCTAGGTCCTAGGTGATTCTTCCAAAGGCTAAGTTCGAGGATCCATTTAAAAATAAAAAATAAAAATGGAAAAATAAAAATAAAAATAAAAGATAAAAATAATAAATTTAAAAAAATTAAAAATAAATAAATAAAAATAATAATAAAATTTAAAAATTTAAAAATAATTAAATAAAATAAATAAATAAAATAAATTTTAAAAAATAATAAATAATAATAAGTCAAATTTTTGAGTAAATAAATGCAGAATTTCAATTTTTAATATATTAAAATGCATTTTAAAAAAAACTCGGCAGATGAGATTAAAAGAAATCTTGATCCTCATCAACGGTCGAGATTAGTTTGACATGGATCACTCGAACTAGCCGTTCTTTTCCTTTAAATAGGGTGCTAGGTGTCATTTGAGATGAGATTCGATCTGTGAGTCTTGTGCTGAAGAAAGCTCTCTTGTAAACTTTTTATGGTGCAAATAAAGAAAGACTTTGGGGTTGAAATCTTACTGGTGTTACTCTCCTAAAAGTGTTGTGAGCTATTTTATTTTCTGCATAATTTTATTTTTAGCCATTAAGTAATAGCTTGATGTAGAGTATTGTTGAACACAGGTATCTTGTTCACTTACTAGGGTTTGAATGGTATTAGAATTTCTAAAATAATGGCAGGTATCTCCATTGCATCTGGGATCTAGTACTGTTTTTTCTCTATTTATTCATGATTGAAGTGAGCTATGCAGGAAACCCTTATTGAGAAAATCAGTGGGAGTTTGGGGAAGTTCTCGGCTGAACCAGCCAACTCCCGCAAAGCACTTTCTTGTAGAGCCCAGCCAGTTTTGATTCTAGGTTTATCATTTAGAGTTTATTTCTGAGTTGCATGAGAGTTTTTTCTAAAGCATTTCATAGCAAATCTGAAGTTCTAAAAATATTATTGAATTTTATTGACAAATCTGGCTACTGTAAGAGTCACAAAGTTGTAAATTGTAGCTAGTTTGTAGGGTTTTAGTTTTTATACATGTATTTTGGGTGTTTTTCCTTTTCATTTACAGGTTGCAGGGCTTTCTGAAGATTTCCAAGGGTTTTTTATCAGCCCCTTGCTATTGCATCAGAACAATCTCTTGCAGGGGCATTATTTTTTGCAACCCAGGGTTTTATTTTCTGCAGAAAAAAATCTTCGAAATATTGTTGTCAAAACCCCTTCTCAACAATCTACGAGGCCACGCTTCTCTAAATCACTCAAGCCTGCAAGTGAGAAGTCAGCAGAAAAATTGTTTTCTCTTTCACGCAATCATTATTGCTCATCAAACCTACGTATCATCTTCTCTCCCTCATTCCTGAGTTGCCATCGTCACCATCATTCTTACAGCAGAGCAAGCATTTCTCCCACACGCAATTTTCTTTGCTGCTCCAAAACCTGCGAAACAAATTCATCTCCTTCTCTTCTTGCGGCTTTCAAACTTGCTAGAAACATATATATTATATATATATATATATATATATAATATATAATATATATATATATATTTATATATATATATATATATATATATATAATATATATATATATATATATCTATATAATATATATAGAATTATATATATTATTATATATATACCAACCTGCAAAAGACATAAAAATAAAATCAAAGCTGCAACACGCCTTTCAGCTCCGCGCTGCATTCACCACGCCAAAGTCTGCAGTGTCCAAGCAACAGTGCACTCACGCCATTCTTCCCCATCGCAGCCAGGCTCACTGCATCCGCACGCAGTCATTTCGCCACCCATTACCTCCATGCTCGTCCGTTTAACCTCCATCCTGTGGCAAGTTCGTCTCTTCCTACATTGTCTGCCATCAAATCCGCTCAGAAAATTGTGTTTCTTCCCGTCGGCCTTTGCTCCAACTTCATTGTCGTTGATTGCACCTGCGCTGCATACAAATCAGTCAAAAACCAAAAATCAATCTTCAATACACGGGCCAGGTATCTGCGTTTTAGTGTTATTACATGCGTTGACAGGTTAATTTTTTTTTTTATGTGCGTGAGTTGAGCGTTTCTGATTTTCCATGCGTGGATAGTTATATTTTTGTTTAGTCGATTAAAAGTTTAGCTTTAGGCTTATAAGATCTTAATGTTAGCATAGTTAGAACATCTTTTTTTTTTTAAATTTGCGTATATTTTTCATGAAATGTGCGTTTAACGTTTTTTTTATATAGTTTTATATAGTTTTGACATTTAAAAAGTTTAGTTTAGTTCTATTTTTATTTTTTTTATAAATCCCATATATATATATATAAATATATATATAGGGGAAAGGGAATTTCGATTTTCATTGGGGTTAGTGTTTATTTTTAGTATTAGGATAATATATCAATCTTTCCGCTTAGTAGTGTGTCTTAAGTTTTAGGTTTTTGTTGTTTTATTTTGTTTAAGTTAGCTCTAAAATTAAAAAATAAAAAAGCTTAATTTCTAGTTTTTGTTTTCTCTTCTTTTCATTCAGATTTAAACTTTTTTGTTTAATTTTAGCAAAAAATATATATATAGAATTTTCTTTAGATTTAAGTTATTTATTTAGATTTCTATTTTATTTGAAAAATATAAATTTTTTTTTTTTTTGAAATTTTTGTCAATTTCAGTCTTGGCTCAGGAATTTGTTATGTTTTGTTGAGGCTAAAATTTTGATGTGGGAATAACATTTATCATTTCTTTATATGGTTAAACATGCTTAATGTTCATTTGAAGATTAACTACATGAATGTGATCTCTGGTTAGCACTTTACGTGGTTGTTTAAAGTACTTTATCTTTCAAAATTTTAATTGATGGAGTATCATTAAGCCATTAAGAATTTATTGATTACCTCGCATGTGGTAAAAGTTAATCTTTTTTGTTTGATGGTAAAACGATTATTAATGAGTTCATATCTCTGCAGCATTTGATAAATAATCGTTTAGTCATTTATTTTATAAGGCACTGGTCTATTAACTTAATAAAAGCAATTTAGTGCTTGTTTCCTCGTGTCTCCCAACCCAACTGGTCTTCAATTGGTCATCCATTTTCCCATAGGGTCTACCCCCCTTAGCCGCAGGAGACAGGCTTAAACGGAGAGATCGGGGATCGGGGTGACAGCCCCCGGTCTGAGCATTGTCGTGACAATCTGTGTGACAACATTTTTTGGCATCGTTGTCGGGGATAGAGTTTTTTCTGTCCTTGGTCCTTTCATTTCAAGCTTTTTCGTGTTTCACTTCCTGTCCAGGTGGCGACTCCACTACATATATTATCTACAAGAGTGTATACTAGAAGACATCCAAGCAGTCTGTGCAATCCTACTCCTAATCCTGAAAGGGCCCTCAGGGTACGATTACACAAACTCTCTTCTCGTACACTTCTTGTTAAACTCGGACAAGAAGCCCTCTTTGATATCCATTTGCTTTTTACTAGTCCAGTTGGGCACAACATCATGGATATGTATGCCCCTTGCAATTTTTCTAACATTCCAGGGTATCCTAATGCGCTTCCATCACTTGGGATAGATAAGTTGCCTAGCTTTCAGGGAGATAATGCGATTAGTGCAAATTCGCATCTGAGAGATTTTAGTATATGGATGGCTAAGTACGCAAGGTCTCCTGATTTCGATCATGAGGATGTTAGAATGACTCTTTTTATTTTAACCTTGGGGGGCGATGCTCATGAATGGTTTACTAAAAAGCCTCAAAATTCATTTGATTCCTTAGAATCTATCATTGATGCCTTTAAAGAAAAATATGGAGATAAGAGAGAAGGAAGACACCTCATAAAAGCTATCAGCATAATAAAAAAAAGAGAGAATGAAGCTGTTGAAGAATTTAACAAAAGGTTTAATGGTATTGTTAGAGAATTGCCTCAAGACTATAAACCTACCGAAAAATCTCTTCGAGATTTTTACATTAATGCCTTTAGTCTTGAGCCATCTTATGAATTAAGGCGTGCTAGACTTAATGATTATAGAGATTTCCAGACCTTAGCTATAGAGATTGAAAAGGACAAGGTAGCATCTGGGAAGTCTAAGATCCCAGGTTTCGATAGGACTACTACGAAACTAAAAGAACCTAAAGGAAAAGCAGTTCAAGAGCCTGAAAGTGAACTTGTTCTTAAATTGCTCCAAAAGATTGAAACCATGGAAATTAATCATAATAAGGAGATACCCACCTTGCAGAATAGGTTGGTCCAAATGGAAAGAGCACAAACACAAAATTTCCAGCCTCGAAATAATAATAACAGATATAACAATTGGCAAAAGAAGGGTCAATCTAGTGAGCAGAGACCTCCTAATCTGTTTATTAATTTGGTTGATAATGCTCCTCCTTACTATCGGGTTTGTGATTCTCTTCATGAAGAGGCCACTTGCCCCATCGTTAGAAGGATCTTAGATAACAGGATGTTTGGGGCAGGTGATCAAATAAATGTGGTAGGTAGCAAGTTTCCTTTGTCTATGGATGATTGGATAGAGGTCAAGGAAAATAGTCGTGATGTTATGAATCCTTCATCAACTTTTAGTATAAATAACCTTGAAAATGAAGATGACATTTTGGCTAGGTTATATGGTGAAAAACCCTCTCCTGAGCAAATCTTGGAAATTGCTAGAGATAAAGGTTTGACCTATCAGAGAAGGGATAAATATCAAAGCGGGAATAAAATTCCCCCTCGAACTTTTAACCCTGGTTTAAACTCTGGATTAGATGTCGATTTGGGAAGTTGGTTTAACAATGCAAAAATCTGGGTTCCTATCTCCGAGATTGCTAAAATCCCTTCCCAAAGAGATAAGTTACTAAAAGCTATCCAAGGTCCTCAAATACATACTTCTCAACAGAAGATTCGGGAAGTTGACTATCACGATGCTCCCATATATTTGCAAAGCTTAGATGCAGATAACAAAGATCACCAGCCTTTCTTTATCAGCTTGTTAGTTAATGGATATAAATTGAATAATTTCATGTTGGATTATGGTGCATCAGCTTGTGTAATGACTAAAAGGGTCATGGAACAGCTTAACTTAAGAGTTTCTAGACCCTACTATAACATATGTGCCATGGATTCTAGGAAAATTGAAGTGCATGGTTTGATCAAAGATTTGCAAGTTCATCTATCAGTTTACCCAGACATCATGATTGTTATGGATATTGTTGTGGTGGACGTGCCTGATGCCTGGGGTTTGCTTTTATCCAGAAAGTGGGCCTCTAATCTAGGAGGAAGTATTCAAATGAATTGGTCATATGCTATGATTCCTTCTCCTAGGGGTGATGGTTTTGTAAGACTAAATAGAGAGCCCGAAAGAAAATTTCATGTCAAAGATCCTAAGAGACCTCACAACGAGATAATCAAAGAGCAATCTGACATTGGGAACTATGTCATCATGTCTAATTTCACAATTCCTCCTGATGATGAGATTAAGGATCTCAATGATAGATTTTGGTACATATACTTCGATGGTGCATCGTCTAGGCATGGTAAAGGTGTTGGAATAGTGCTTAAATCTCCCCTTGATCACATTTTCAAGTTTGCCTATCGATTAGAATTTGAAGCAACCAACAATGTCGCTGAATATGAGGCTATATTGTTGGGTCTTGAATTGGAAAAATATTTGAAGATTAAGTTGCTTAGAATTAAGGGGGATTCCGATTTAATTATCATGCAGCTTAAGAATAAATTCACATGTAAAAATCAAAGATTAAGAAATTATCGGAATGTTGTATGGGATACTATGGAGCACTTTGATGCCCTTGACCTCGAAGCAATCCCAAGACAGCAAAATAGTTTGGCAGATGAACTTGTCGTAGCTGCTACTACTTTCCAATTATCTGATGAGCTAATTAAGGATAAGATCAAAATGGAAGTAATATTTAGACCATCTGTTCCAGATAATTCAGAGCATTGGCAAGTCTTTAATGATGAAAAACAAGTCATTCGTTTTCTTAATAGTTTGGATGAGTTTGAGAACTTTCGGATAGATTCTGAGGAGTATGGATCTTTAAAACATGAGCATGATTCCATGAAGTTGAGAGAAGAGAATAAGATGGACCCAGGCGAATATCTTGAGATAAACATTGGTACTTCTGAAAACCCAAAGATTGTTAAAATTGGTAAAGGTATTAGTGTGGAGGAAAGAAAAAAGTTAACTAATTTACTTCGCGAATATCGAGATGTTTTAGTTTTTTCTTATGATGAATTAAAGGGCTATAGGGAAGATATCATGGAACATACTATCCCCTTAAAAGATGAAAATGCTAAACCCTTTCGCCAGAAACCTAGGCAAATTATTCCTAAATTAGCCCCTTTGTTTCAGAAAGAGCTTGCGAAAATGCTTGCAGCAGGAATTATCACTCAAACAAGGCATTCGACATGGTGTTCAAATCTGGTGATTGTTAGGAAAAAGAACGGTACGATAAGACTTTGTGTCGATTTTTGAAACCTTAATCTAGCATGCAAAAAAGATAATTACCCTTTGCCAAACATGGAAACTTTGTTGCAAAGAGTAACCAGTTCTGGAATTATGTCGTTGCTAGATGGTTTTTCTGGTTACAATCAGGTATGGGTCAAAAAGGAAGATCGTCATAAAACCACATTCACCACGCCATGGGGTACCTTTGAATACATAAGAATTTCGTTTGTGTTAACCAACGCTGGGGCTACATTCCAAAGGGCTATGGATTATGCCTTCAAGGGGTTAATCATGAAATTTATTGATATTTATCAAGATGATCTTACTGTTTTTTCTAAAGATGGTATCAGTCATGTAAATCATCTTAGGAAAGTTTTCGATGGATGTAGAGAATACGGGATTTCTTTGAATCCAGCTAAGTCTGTTTTTGGAGTAACAGAAGGGAAATTACTCGGCCATGTCATTTCTAAGGATGGAATCAAGATTGATCCTGAAAGAATTGAAGCAATCCAAAAGATTCCCCTTCCTCATAATCTTAAATCCCTTTAGTCTTTCCTTGGAAAGACAAATTTTCTTAGAAGGTTTATTCCAAATTACGCAGAAATAGCTAAGCCTATTCAAAGTCTTCTAAATAAAGATGCAAAATTTGTTTGGCAAGAAGATGGCAAAAAGGCCTTTCAAGAAATCAAATGCGCTATTGCAAGAGTTCCTGTCTTAGTTAGTCCCGATTATTCCAAGGATTTCATGATTTTTTCTTTCGCCTCCGAAGATACCATTGTTGGTGTCCTGTTACAAAAGAATAAAGATGGTCATGAGCAGCCTATTTCTTTCATGAGTAGAGCACTTCAAAGTTCCGAATTGAAGTACAATACCATGGAAAAGCAGGCTTATGCCTTGGTCAAGTATCTTAAGCACTTAAAAACTTATGTGGGTTATTCTAAAATCATTGCTTTCGTCCCACATTCTGCTGTTAAAGATATATTAACTCAAACCGATTGCTTAGGGACTCGCGCAAGGTGGGTTACTAAAATACAAGAATATGATTTAGAGATCAGACCCACCAAGCTAGTCAAAGGCCAAGGTTTGGCTCAAATGTTGACTGAAAGTAACGAAAAGACTCTTGGTTTGTTTTGTATTAGCGATCTACCTTCGCCTGAGTTGTAAAGATTAGGAGAGCATGAGTGGTACAAGGACATAGTTTATAACTTGATGAATCTTGCATGTCCTAACCATTTAGTTGCTTATAAGAGAAGGGCTCTTAGACTAAAATCCACTAAGTACTGCCTTATGAAGGATGGCCTTGGGTGGAGAAATCCTGAGGGCGTAGTGCTTAGGTGTGTTGATGGCATTGAGTCCAAGAAATTAATCTCTGAGTTTCATTTAGGATTTTGTGGTGGTCATTATGCTGCTAGAACTACCGCCCACAAAATCCTGAGAGCTGGTTATTATTGGCCTTCAATTTTTTCTGATGTGCATAAGTTTGTTAGAAATTGTCAAGCCTGTCAACTATTCACTGGGAAACAGAAGCTTGTTGCCCTGCCCCTACATCTCGTCATTGTAGAGGCACCTTTTCAGCATTGGGGTCTGGACTTCATAGGGAAGTTCCATGAAAATTCCAACAATGGCTACTCATGGATTTTGACTGCTACGGATTATTTCACTAAATGGGTTGAAGCCATTCCTGCTAAGAATGCCATTGAAAAAGTTATTATGGATTTCATTAAAAATAATATGATTACTAGATTTGGTGTCCCTGCTAAGATCACTAGTGACAATGCCAATGCTTTTAGTTCCTCAAAGTTTTCATCTTTTTGTTTCAAGTATGGCATTGTCTTATCTCATTCGTCAAATTACTATCCTCAGGGTAATGGTCTGGCTGAATCAAGTAACAAGAATCTCATAACCATTATCAAGAAGATAGTAGGAGATAATAAGAGATCATGGGATACCAAAATCAAGTATGCTTTATGGGCAGATAGAATCACTAAGAAGAAAGTTACTGGTAAATCTCCCTTTGAATTAGTTTATGGCCTGGATGTAACCTTACCTGTGCACCTGAAATTGCCAGCTTATCAGCTCCTTCAGAATTTTTCTACTAATAAAGATGTTGTTCAGAATAGAATAGATCAGATGGTGGAGTTAGATGAAGCTCGTAGGACAGCTTTTGATGCTATAAGTAAAATCAATCTAACATTAAGAAAAGCTTTGATAAATTCTCTCGATCTAGATCTTTGCAGGTGGGAGATATGGTATTGCTTTGGGACTACAAGAATGAAAAACCAGGAAAACATAAGAAGTTTGATAGTTTGTGGCTGGGACCGTACATCATTCGAGACATAGCTGGACCAAACTCGTTCCACTTGAGCAGATTGGATGGCGAACCACTTGATCTACCTGTAAATGGCCAAATGCTCAAGCTATTCTTCAAAGATGATATTTGATGCCATAAGGCATCCTTTGTATTGTATTTCTAACCCTACTCCTTGTTATTTCAGCATTTTATTTCTAATTTAGGATTAGATTTACTTTCCTTGTTAATAAATGAAGTGCTTCTATCTTTCATGTGCTTAAATGTTATATGATGATTTTTGAATGGACGCTACTTATTTCTATTGTGTGTTGTGTGGATGCAGATTCTGGATTCTCACATTCCTGTAGTGCAGCAACGTGTCCCCAAGTGGAGCCAAATGTTGACCACCACGTGTCAACTACCCTTAGCAGTACACCTCCTTTCCTTCGCAAAATGGATAGCGCTTGATCGACATGTTCATTCCATTCGACAGTCATTGTCGACCTGATCATGTTATGTTGTAAACCCAGTCTGCATGTATAAATTGTAAATAATCTTATTAGAGTTGAGTCATGTATGTAAATTGCCTAGCTGGCCCTAATTTTCTAGTGATAATCTACGTTCCGGAAGGTTTTTTGTCTCACTGATCCATGATCGGCAGAGTTTTCCTTCAACCTAACCCCAAAGTCGGAATGAATTTTGTCATTAGAATCTTAGGGGAATCCTAGTGTGTTGATCTGCTAGATTATAGTTGGTCGCAGAACTGGGTGATCTATGAGGGTCTATGTCAAATGGGTTTTCCCCCTTCGAATGTAA
>APFE030663108.1:92417-117516 GCA_000404065.3 Pinus taeda
GAAAGGGGAATTTCGATTTTCATTTGGGTGTTAGTGCTTTATTTTTAGTCTTAGAGTTAATATATTCAATCTTTATGCTAGCTTAGTGTAGGTTTTTTCTTGTTTGTTTAATTTTGTTTAAAGTTAGATCTAAAAATAAAAAATAAAAAAGCTTAATTTTTCTAGTTTTGTTTTCTCTTCTTTTCATTCAAATTTAAATTTTTTTTTTAACTTTAGCAAAAAAAAATTTAGAATTTTCTTTAGATTTAAGTTTTATTTATTTAGATTTCTGTTTTATTTGAAAATAATAATTTTTTTTTTTGTTTGAAATTTTTGTCAATTTCAGTCTTGGCTCAGGAATTTGTTATGTTCTGTTGAGGCTAAAATTTTGATGTGGGAATAAAATTTATCATTTCTTTATATGGTTAAACATTCTTAATGTTCATTTGAAGATTAACTACATGAATGTGATCTCTGGTTAGCACTTTACGTGGTTGTTTAAAGCACTTTATCTTTCAAAATTTTAATTGCTGGAGTATCATTAAGCCATTAAGCATTTATTTATTATCTCGCATGTGGTAAAAGTTAATCTTTGTTGTTTGATGGTAAAACGATTGTTAATGAGTTCATATCTCTGCAGCATTTGATAAATAATCGTTTAGTCATTTATTTTATAAGGCACTGGTCTGTTAACTTAATAAAATCAATTTAGTGCTTGTTTCCTCGTGTCTCCCAACCCAACTGGTCTTCAGTTGGTCATCCATTTTCCCATAGGGTCTACCCCCCTTAGCCGCGGGAGACAGGCTTAAACGGAGAGATCGGGGATCAAGGTGATAGCGCCCGAACTGAGCGTTGTTGTGACAGTCTGTGCGACAATAGGAACCTCCTCTGATTTGTTCGATAACCTTGCTTCCATATGTTGCACTGATGTGCCTTGGGTATGGCTTGGTGAAGTAATCTCATTTCATTTTTGAAACCCTAGATGATAGGAAAGGGGAAAAAACAATAAGGGATGAGTGAAAAATGAAATGATGGGTAGGTGGAGTGGAAAAAATGGAAAGGGAAATTCTAGGAGGTGGATATGAACAGTGAAAAATTGTTGAATATGAAAGGAAGTGAAATGAAGGAACAATGTATTTGTGAAAGGGGAAAACAGGGTTTCTAGGAAAACTATCCAAATCCCATAGGAATGAGCTAGGGTTTCACTTTTAGTGAAGTGATTTAATGTTTTAAAGTTGGTTCAGTGGTTCATGTAGCATATTAAACATGTGTAGAGGTGTAGGATGAGGTTTTACATGTTTAAAATCAAGAAAACTAAATGACCATCATCAACTCTAGCATCATTTCATGACAAATTCACTAGAAACCATAAATGAAGAAATCTTTGGCTTGAATTCATCTTGAAAAATAAAAAGGTGAGTAAGGTTACATACTTACTTGTAGATGGGCTTAGGATTGCAAGAAAGAGGATGAGAATGCTTAAAAATCCAATTTGGGTGAGTTTCAGGGAAATTTGAGCTACTCTGGCCCAAGCGCAGCGCAGTATTCCTGAGCGGAGCGCTGTCTTCCTAGGCGCACTGCCCAAGTGCAGTACAGTGTCTCTGAGCACAGCGCCATCTTCCAAAACACTTTTGGAGGCCTTAAACTGCTCCAAATTGAGAACTTGATAGCTCATTGGAAATATATTGAAGTCTAATATAAGATGGACTCCTCAATCATGTAATTTGGACACTTCATCAGGGAGAAAAAATCGATTGTACCAAGGTCACTCCAAAAACTCAAGGTGTCTCTTACAAACACGTAGTGCCAACTTGCAAAGCACTTTCAGATTCCTTCCACTAATACAAATCACAATCTGAAGGTACCATTGGAAATCTTATGTCTGATACACAATAGATTCCTTAAGAACTAACAACGCCTACTCCAAACCCCTGAAAAACTATCTTGAAGTCAAGCTTTCCTGAAGTGCAGCAACTCTCTCGTAGCAAGTGTAGTTTGGGAATTTCTTTTAAATAATAATACATGTGCATAAACTGAAGGACATTTTTGTCCCTTTGAGTATAATGGACAAAAACCTCTTTCACTTTTGTAAAATTCTTTTCCATTTGGTTAGAAACATATTTGAAGAAAACATGTCCCTATGAGAAATGATGAGGTGAGGTAGTGTACTGTAACATTGTCTTATTTGAAATAAAACATCAACTTTACCTTTATTTTGCTTTCCCTAAGCTGCTAACTCCCTTTACCCACTGAATCAAACGATGGACATGTTTTTTTTTTTTTTTACATATGGTATCATGATGACACATGGAGTGAAGCCCTAGACCATGACCTAAAATGAGGAATTTAACCATGTCATGACCCAAAACACTTAAATGAAGATATGATACCTCGAATTATAAGACAATGACTATGATGAGTGATGAAGACCATGAGTAAGTGAAGGGAGCAAATATGACCTAGACATCAACAGCGAGTGACCAAATTTTTATTTGAAGATTCGCTGAAATGACAAAAATTTGACTTGACACCCTAACAACACCTTGTAAGAGCATATTTGATCACTGTTGATAGGCTTAACTGACTGCCACTAACACCATGCACTCAAGTAGATTACCATGACTAAGAAGGAATATGAAAGGAAATTTGTAGAGTTGGATAAATATGCCCATGGACTTATTGAGGAATCTTGTGTTGGTCATTTCATTGGAGAGATAAGAGATCATATCATGGACAGAGTCCAAACTTCGATGCATAAGACCTCTATAGATATTATGTAGAGAACCCACCTAATATATGGTACTAAGGTACATAGTCAAAAGGTGTTGAGTAGGAAATTCAACAATAGAATCAATAATCAAAATACCTAGAGGTGGAAGTATGACATAGGAATTTCAACCAAGCACCCAATCAAAAGGGAAGTAGGACATAGAGGAAATTTTTGATTCAACAACCAAAGGATAATATTTATTGAATGTCGAGAGATACGACATAAATATTACCAATTTCCTAAGAAGGAGAATTTTCCTAGAGGTTAGTGAATAACATGGAACTAAAGGATATAGTATGGGGACCACAAGAGGTAAGGTGTATGCAACATTTGGCAATCAACAAGTTGAAAATCAAGCATCCTTGATTTGGGTTCAAGATATTATTTCTAGTTGGAGTTATATTTTCTAATTTACATAGATAGCACACCAAATTTTATTTCTCCTATAGTCCTGACCAATTGTAAGATCATCACCAAGAAGTTCCAAGATCAATGGAAAGTACAAATGGCTAATGCTTCCAAGAAATGGATTAGTGAGGCAAGAGATCAATGCATGGTGGAATTGGGTGGATGGAAAAGCACCTTTCTTGATTTGGCTTTTAGGTCATATGATGCCCTCATTAGTTGCGATTGGTTGGAACTTCATAGATCCAAATTAGATTGTTCAAGAAGAAAGTAGATTTTTTTATGATGAGGGGATAGTGAGAACCATTCAAGGGGATAAGAACCTAATGATTTTCAAGAAAATATTAGTTATGCATGACAAGTGAAATGTGCGCTTGAAGGATGATTTAGGTGTTAGTGTAGATTAATTATGGGTTATATGAGATTTAATGATTTTTTTCAAGGGAATGTTGATTTTTGTAGCTTGGGAGGTACTCCAAGCCTTCAGGATTGAGGGTTTGGAGGAAGGAGCTCCAAAAGTGGCCTTGTGGGCTTAAAACCCAAGCGTGGGGTCTTACAACCATCGATGTTTAGGCCAAAACTATGACGATATTTCTACATGTGATAGATAAGGATGATAGTGCATGTCGAGATGAATCTGACACATCAAAAATCATCTGATTTCGAGTTGTAGAAATTGAGATATGAATTTTTGAAGGATATGTGTGGGCTTGCACAAGTAAAATTCAAGTCGTCCCACTATTAAGAGGCGTAATGATAGCTAGACAAGCCCACTATTTAAGCCACATTAGAATATATAAAAAGGAGGTCATTCGAATCAATCCGAGAAAGAGAACATTACAAGAAAATCTATGTTTTGGCAGCAGGTAGAGGAGGACCTAGCAAAGGTGAAAGAAGGCTTAGGTTGTGCCTGTGTCTAGACTATTTCGGGACTAAGCTCTTACAGGTAGGATGCCAAAGTCTAAAGGGTAAATTCTCTACAGATCAGCAAGCAATGCTTCTATGTTTAGGGCCAAGTTTCTTTGTGGTAATTGCAGGTGGGAAGAAGGGAAGTTTAAGTAGGGTGAGTAGCTTAGTAGGCTCCCTAAATGAGGCCGCAACTATCTCCAAAAAAAGTACAGAAAGGGAGGTATGAATAGTGGTTATGATGTAGGTCCAATGTGCCCTAGACATGGCTAAGAAGAGCAGACGCCTAGACGAAGTCTTGTAAGGAGATATGGCAGGTTTGTGCAATATTATAGGGTTGTTATTTACCACTGTTTAGGCCACAGTTTTCTAAATTTGAGTGCATGGATCCAAGAGGTCTAGAAAGCCTTAAACTCTAGGTCGCATTCACTAAGAAGGATAGCGCAGTTATCAGATGAAGAACGTAGAATTTTGGAGTTTTTTAGATGGTTTAAAGTAACCCTAACCAGTGATAAGATTACATATCATCTGGTAGGTTTGTGTAAGATTAGTGGGTCTTTATTTACCATTGTTTAGGCCACATTTTTGTGAAGTTGAGTGCAAGGAGCCGACTAGAAATCATTAAACTCTATGTCACATTCACTAAGAAGGATAGTGTAGTTGTCGGAAGAAGAACGTAGAATTTTCGAGTATTTTAGATGGTTTGAAGTAACCCTAACCAATAATAAGATTACACATCATCCAAGGATAATGGTGACAACATAACTAGTTTTTTTTTTGTCTCCTTGTTGTGATGTTTCACTCAAGTATAGGAGGTTTTAGTGTAGGACAATTCTGGGATGGTGTGTGCAATTTTTGGTGTGGTTTTGTCTCAGATTTGTGAGTAGCAGAATTGCAGAGAGGGAAGAAGGTGTAGTGGGTGTTTGGAGGAGCCAAAAACACCACAGACTTGTCCCATGTGGTAGCAAAGGAAGCAACTTACTAGCCAAGGATCCAATGTTGATGTGGACTGAAATTAGCCCTAACTAGATTGCATATCTAGCAGGAGTGACACATCATCTCATGAGATGGGTGTCCTAGGAGATTATTGATTGATGGAGTCTGTTAGCATCCAAGAGGAAGGGTTTCCTAGGTGTTGAATTCCCTAACTAGGAGCATATGCTACAACAAGTATTGAACACTCGTGGTAGTGGACCGAGTGTGTACGTGGATTGGGCATTTATGGTCTACTAGAGGACAGCGTGATAGTGCCCAAGTTGGAGCCTAGTGTGCACCATCTTCATGGACTTAGATAGTTGCTAGAGTGGCAGTTGTTGAGCTCAAGGGTTGACGAACCAGAGGAATAGATGAGCAGCCCTAGACTTGCATGTGGAGAAGGACTTCTATCACAACTGATGGGTATTCCTCCTAGCCCATGTTCACTCTGAGAGATAGAAATCTTGCAGTGATATGTGGAAACCCTTTGTGCACTATGTTGGTGTTCATTGGAGCAGTGCAGGAAGACCATAGTGGGTTGAAGTCCCTGAGTAGCTAAGGAGAAATAGTGGGCAAATTGAGATTTGTTCACAAACAGAGTTGTGAACAACTCGACAAGAGTATCGATGTGTTGTGCCCTTGATGGACTAAGGCACAACTAGTGAGGAGATTGGATACTCAAGATTCAGTGGCCAGATGGACTTGGAGCATTGATAGAGGTAGGAGATGCAGATCGAGAGCCAAAGGACCAAGCAAGTATAGGGTACGACCGAGAGGAGATTAGAGAGCAAGCTACATTAGCTAGATAGTTAGTGTATCTTGTATGGGAAGACTGGTTGTCAATGGAGTAACACAAAGCCCTAGTTTTTTGTATTGTATCAGTGGATGTATAAGGGCCATTATCCCTGGTATGAGATCCCTAGACTTGTATTATTCAGTCTGATTAATATAACGAAGTTGGGTTGAAAAATGTAAAAGGTTGTCCATATTTTGTGCACTAATAGATTTGCTATTATTTATATTCCACTGTGAAAAGTAGTATCATTGTGATTCTTGGTTTAGTAGCGTCAGATATTTAAGTTTTTATCCCAAACCCCAAGGTCGTGCAAAAACAACATGGTATTAGAGCGTATCTGAGCTACTTTGAGGGACATTGAATCATAGTGTGAACAATGAAGAAACTCAGAGGGAGTTTTAGGTGTCTAGATGATGGAGTAGAGGGTTTAGCTTAAGACATGGAGATGTGGTCTTGATTGGCTTAGCAGTGAGATTGGCTAGGAGTTCTAGTTGATTGGTGGTGATCTTGGTGAACAACAATTTGTTATAGGGTAGAATGTTGATCATGGACTTCCGTTGATTTGTCATGGATGGTTGGGACAACTCGAGGATTTCCTTGGTATGGACGATATCAGGTTGATTGATATGGCTTCATGTGATGGACTACATATTGGTAGGCTAGAGTCTTCATAATATCGTGATCCTGCATATCCAAGATTTGAGGGATTTACACGAGTGGTATTTGATCCAGCAGGATGAGTGCTTGTAGGACTAAGCAAGTGGATATCGTGTAGGATCATGGGGATTCTAGCCTCAGAGGGATTAGCCCTGTGGAGGTTTGGGATATTCAGGTTCAGATGTGATGAGGTAGAGGCACTACTCAGATTATCGGGTTTTTTCTATAGGGTATGTTGCAGTGATGGATGCCAGATGGGCTAGTATCGTCAGGTGATGATGGTTACTTCCTAGCCTTGGAAGTACCTCCCTCGCTAAGAGGGAGTGTTGATTTTTGTAGCTTGGGAGGTACTCCAATCCTTGAGGATCAATGGTTTGGAGGAAGGAGCTCCACAAGCGGCCTTGTGGGCTTCAAACCTGAGCTTGGGGTTTTGCACCCATTGATGTTTGGGCCAAAACCATGACGATATTTTGACATGTGATGGATAAGGGTGCTTATGCATGTTGAGACAAATTTGACACATCGAAAATCATCCAATAATGAGTAATCCAAATTGAGATACAAATTTTTGAAGGATATGTGTGAGCTTGCACAAGGAAAAGTCAAGTCGGCCCACTGTTAGGAGGCCTAATGACATTGGAAAAGCCCACTATTGAAGCCACATGAGAATGTACAAAAAGGAGGTCATTCGAATCAATCCAAAAGAGAGAACATCACAAGAATATCTATGTTTTGGCCACAGGTAGAGGAGGACCCAGCGAAGGTGAAAGGAGGCCTAGGTTGTGCCTTCTTCTAGATTGTTTGGGGACCAAGCTCCTATAGGAAGGAAGTGGAATTATGAAGGGTGAATTATGGGCAAATCATCAAGAAATTATTCTCTATTTAGGTTTGATTTTCTCTGTAGTATTTGCAAGTGGGAAGGAGGGCAATTTAGGGAGGTCGAGTAGCTTACTAGGCTCCCTAAATGAGGCCACAACTATCTCCAGCAAAAGCGCAGCAAGGGAGGTCTGAAGAAGGGTTATGATGCAGGTTCAATGTGCCCTAGACATTGCCAAGAAGAGTAGACACCTATACGAAGTCTTGTAAGGAGATCTGGAAGATTTTTGCAAGATTAGAAGGTTGTTCTTAACCATTGTTTAGGCCACAGTTTTTTGAAGTTGAGTGCAAGGATTTGAGAGGCCTAGAAATCTTTAAACTCTAAGTTGCATTCACTAAGAAGGATAGCATAGTTGTGGGAAGAAGAATGTAGAATTTGGGAATTTTTTATATGGTTTGAAGTAACCCTAACCAAGGATATGATTTCACATCAGCCAAGGATAAGGGTGACAACAAAACTAGGTATGGTTTGTCTCATTGTTGTGATGTTTCTCTAGAGGATAGGAGGTCCTAGTGTAGGACAATTGGGGCTAGTGTGCAATTTTTGGTGTGGTTTTGTCTGATTTGTGAGCAGCAGAATTGCAAAGAGGGCAGAAGGTGTTGTGGGTGTTTGGAGGAGCCAAACTGATGGGCCTCTAAATTAGACATAAATTAAGGCCCATGCCTCTAATTTAAAACATAAATAAAGGCCTATTACCATCCTTCAGCACATTAAACCTCTATTTTTGCATTAGATAATTTATTTTTAACTTTAATATATTCATTAGGAAGGTTTATGAATAATTGAATATTTGTTTCTAATATTATTTATTTTTTGTGGAATATTATGAGAATATTAGGCAAAGTATGAAGAGTTGGAGGAGGAGATAATTTAGGTACTTGTTCCCTACTAGTGGAGGACCAATAATAAATAATAAGTCAACAAGATATTATGGAATTATGGCACATATTATGGAACTCCAATGATTGAGAAAATCTAGGAATGTGTTCCACTAATCAAGGGATAAAATCCACCAATCAAAGGAGAAGATCCACTAATCAAGGGATTTCGATGGGGAAAGTTTCCTCCATCCATGGGGGATGATTCTTAATAATTTTGTATAAGTACCAAGTCGAATTTTCCTCTAGGGAATTATTGAGAAAATCTAGGAATGTGTTCCCTGCCATTTAATGCAAATTCCTAGTATTGGGGACTAGATCCACTAATAAAGGTATTTTGGTGGGGAAAGCTTCCTCCATTCATGGGGAATGATTTCCTAATCGTTTTGTATAAGTACCAAGTGGAATTTGCCTCTAGGGGGAGATTTTCATTAGTGTTATTGGGTAGAGAACTTGTATTTTTGCAGGTCCATTGTGTTTTCTTGCAGGGATGTAATTCTATTGATGAAAATAATGAAGATTGGTGTCATGTTCAGCTTCTAAATCTTGTTCTCCTCCATAGGTCTCTGAGTTTTCTTTGGCTTGGCCATCCCAGGAACCTCAAAGCCCTTTTGTATCATTTTATTTCCTTCTTTTCATTGCTTATTCACATGCATCTCTTGTCTTTATTTCTTTCTATTTGTACATTTAGAATTAATGATTTCTTGTTGTAGGATTGAGTTAAATGGTTGATGTAAGTTATTTTGCAGGATCACAAGAATTATTTCATCCTTGGAAAATCTTTGGAAGTTCATAGGAATCATTGAGTTGCTTGGATTAGTCTTCTTATTCCCAAATCTAAATTGTTGGACCTCATTTTTAACAAAGAATAGTAAATTTATGTTATTTTTTAGAACATGCTAACGAGCTTCAATCGAATTGATTCCACTTGCATTAGATCACAAAAAAATTCTAGTTAATAACAAAATTTACCCCATTGCATTTGCACTTGATTTGGTTAGGCATTCTTTAGATTTACTAGCTCACTAGTTCTCAAATTTCTAGATTTTCGACTAGTAATATATTTATTTTTTTTGCATGGGTTAGCATAGGTCTTTTTGAGTGATTCCACTTGGAATAGGGACCTCAAACATCCTAGTTAATAAAAGAATTTGTCCCATCCAATTTGGATTTTATTTTCTTGGTCATTAAACCCTCACCAATTTCATCATTTCACAAGGAAACTTCTCCATGCTTTTTGAGAAAATCCATCCATCTCCCAACTTTGGTTTTGAGTTCTCCTAGGAATTTTCTCACTCCATTCCACACATCTGCCACCTTCCCTAAGTCTCCCATCACCTCCAACACCTCACATTTTTCTCTCGGTTATATCATGTAGATTCATTATAATTCCTACAAATCATCATGTAGGTTTCTAGTACATCCTATAGGTTTTCCTGAAATGGCCTGTTTTGAGGCCGAATTAATGGAAAACCTCTAAGAAGTCACCAAAATCATCCCAAGGGTCTCCCACACCATCCAACCTCCAACATCCTTAATTCACCTACCACATCACCAAAAGAAATTAGTTTGCATACTTAATTTTGCATGAAAAGACAAAAACAGATTTATTTCAGTCCCTTTACTTGCACATTAGTGATGTTTAATGCTTCTTACTTCCATGCTTAGATAGTAGCATTTGGTTCATGATAATTTAGCATTATTGCAAAGCATAGTTTCTTGGCAGTTAATTTGGAAATGGTGTGATTTAGCATTGAATTTCTATCTCTTTCCTTGTACCTTCTTGCATGCAATAGGTTAAGGTTCAATTTTGAACATTTCATTTTATATAATTAGTTTAGGATTTGACTTCAGTACATGCACTCCATTACATCATGATAGCAAAGGAAGGACACATTGTATTCCTCACATATAGTGCCGACACCTCTTAAGTTTGTATGAACCTCAGGTTGATAATTAAATTCGGTAGCCTTGGGAGTTGTAGCATTATTGTTGAAATACCGAGGCTCACCAAAAACCACCACAGACTTCTCCCATGTGGTAGCAATGTTATTGGGAAAACTAGTGTCCATTCAGAGCTACTGGTCCCACTAAGACGAGTAGCTATCTTAGAAACAAACAAACTAAAGTCACTTGGGTTTTCCTTTATGAGAAATAGATGAGAGAGAAGCAGAGAGTACCAACCTTAGTCTCTTGCTTGGCTCCTTGCTTGTTTCCTCTCCCCTTTGACAGATCTTTGCCACTCTTTCCTTACTTGTCCCGCTTCAAAGAACACCTGTAGAGTCAAAGCAACATAATACCATCAAAGCATAGAGATATATAACCATAAATAATATAGGATCTTATATATATTAACCATACAAATGCATATATCTTTTTTTTTCTGAAGAAGAAAATTCATAATTTTATATTGAGAAATTACATGTTGTGGATGCCCAAAGGCATATGTTGTAAACGTGGCAGAGGGCCACCGACAAAAAACAAAAAAAACACATAATTAAATATATACAAGGAGACCCCAAAGGGTGTTTCTAAAAACGCTATGTATGTGTCCAAAACTTACCCACGCGGGGGTTGAAACAAAAACATATACACTATCATAATTGTCTATGCAATAATACTATAAAAGTTCAGAAACAAGATCTATGTAAATTAGAGGTTATTGCCTCTCTGCCAATCCTTCTCTATGTATGGTCTATGAAAGTAATGGTATATCCCTGCCGGAGGATGTTCTTTGATCATCCACTCGCCTAGAGGACGATGCGTCGCTTCCTTTGATAGCCTGTCAGCAGTTTCATTTCTTTCCCTGTAGATATGAGAAACAAAGATCTAATCAAAGAATGTTTTGAAAAAAACAATTTCTTCCAAATAGTTCTCAATGAGTATGCATTGCATGCAGCTGAATTATTAAACCAGTCAGTCACTATCTTTGAATTCCCAAAGATTTGTATGATTCGGCATTGTTTCAGGATTGCAAAATAGAGTAAATGGTAGAGAGTTATCAGTTCTGCGAGGTTGTTGGTTCCAGGTCCCAGCCCCATACGAATTTGGAAGTGGTGTGATTCTGATAGGTGAAGACAGACGCCACCCCCACAACCATGTTGTTGGGCAGCACCATCATAATAAGCCCATGGGATAGCCTTGTTAATCTGTTCCTGCTGTATAATCTGTGGTCTCTTAAGGAAGTCATCGGTTGGAATCTCATCATATGCATCAGAGATTTGTGGGGGGAGCAGATTCCAATTTATTAATTTATCCTCGAATATTTTTTTGTTCCTTTTGAGCGAGATGTGCCAGGAAACAAGGAGGGGAAGGTTTTTTGCCTTAGGAATAGTTGATGTATACCACCAGTTCTCCCAAGCTGAAGTGATGTCCGTGCCCTACTAGCTTCTATTCATATTTAGAGATAGAAGGACCTGTGTCCATATACTTCTGGTAGTTTTACAGGTGAGGAAAAGGTGCAGAGTTGTTTCCTCTTCTTGGAGGCATAAAACACACCAGGAAGGCCCCATAAAAGCCTGCCGCTTCAGATAGGAGCTCGTGGGGATCTTGTCTTCTAAAATATTCCACATCAATAATCTGGTGCGTGGTGGAGCTTGGAGGGACCAGAGGTTATTCCACCAGCTTCTCATGATCCCTGGTTTCTTGTCTGCTATGATGATGTTGTACCCCTGTTTCGATGTGTAGTGTCCCACTTTGCAGTGATCCCATATTAGTTCATCTTCAACATTCTATAATCTAACATGAGATTCTGTAAGAGCCTGAAGGTAATTATGCCATATTCTATTCCAGTCATCTGGCAAATTCCAATGAGGATCGGTCAGCCAGGCTTGAGTATGGAAGGTGGTGTTTTGCTGATCCCCTATCTGTCCCAGAACCTTAATGCCTCTGTTGTTTAGGTGTTGGATCAAACCCTCTGGTAGAATATGGGAGTTACCGCTACCAATCCAAGGATCAATGCCAATCCAGACAAAGTCACCATTGCCAATCTTCCATAATAAGCCCTCCTTGATGATAGACAGAGAATTGAGGATGGCTCGCCAAATCACCGATATGCCTTTGTTGTGCCGAGGGGGGCTTCTAATCCAGTCAATAATCGTCATCGGCCAAATGTATTTGTGGAGGATGATTTCAGCCCAAAGATTGTCTTGTTTTAATAGGAGCCAACTCTATTTGGCCGTCAGAGCTTGGGAAAAATCTGGAAGAAATTTAAGGCCCCAGCCCCCCCACTTCTTCGGAGTAGCAATCCTTTTCCAATTTACCCAAGCAAAAGGTCTGCCCTCTTTGCTACCATTCCAAAGGAATCGACAATAGATTTGTTGAATGTGGTGGAGAATTCCCCGAGGGATCCAGGCAAGTGACATCCAGTACACTAGGGTGGTTTCGAGGACCGATTTAATGAGGATCAGTCTTCCTGCCCTGGATAGGAATTTATGACACCAACATTTTATTCTCTTCTCCACTTTAGTGATAAGCCAGGTCTAGTTTGCAATCTTATACCCATCTGGTTTTAATCTGAAGCCCAGATATTTTAATCCTCCCATCAAATCAGTTGCTTGATAGGGAAAATTTTGTGAGGCCAGCTGTGATTCCTGAATGGTGCATGTAGATAATGAGATGGTAGATTTTTCCTTGTTGATCTCCATACCCGTAGCTTTACAGAACATATTCAAAATCTCATTCAGAGAGGTCGAATCTCTGACACTGCCATTCAAGAAGATCAAAATATCATCTACAAAGAGTAGATGTGTCAGGTAGAATTGCTCCGTGATTTTAAGACCTTGAAGGCCACCCCTTCTTTTCTTCGAAATGATAAGTCTGCTTAAAACTTCCATGACCAATAGGAAAACAAGAAGTGATAACGGGCATCCCTGCCTTATCCCTTTGTCAATGTTGAAAATGGGAGATGTTGAACCATTAATAAGAATAGAAAATGATACAGAGGAGATGCACACCATGATCCAGTTGGTGAAAGCTGGGGGGAAACCCAGCTGAGTGATTATCATTTTGATATACAGCAAATTCACTTTGTCAAAGGACTTTGACAAGTCAATTTTGAGAGTGAGTCCTTTGAGATTTCTGAGTTTGATGGAGTGGAGGACTTCCTGGGTAGTGCCAATGGCATCCTGAATATGTCTATGGTGGAGAAAGGCAAATTTCTCCTGGGAGATGTGTTTGGATAAAATAGGCTTTTTTAGAGATGATTTTTTACAGACAATTGCATAGGGATATAGGCCTAAAATCATTGAAGGAGGATGGTGATTCAGTCTTGGGGATCAAAGCCAAGTAGGTGAAGTTGATGGGAGGGTGGATGTGACACGAAGTTTTGCTTTCCTCTATGATACGAATACATATATCAATACAAAATTCAGACATATACAAGAATATGGAGGAAAACTCAAATAGCTTTATTGATAGAAGTAGTAGAAGAGAGGATTACAACCCATTGATCTGACCCAGCGCCATCCTCCCAGCATGAAAGCCCTCTTCATCTCATGAAAAGCTAGATCACCCAACACTATGATGTTCCACAAAGAAACCAACAACACTTCCTTACAAGATACAAAATTCCAGCCTCTGGATCTCTAGGATGAGGGATCCATATATAGATATTTGCAGGTCGGTGAGTCAGCTTCTAGGTTTTTTATTAGTGTCATTTCTCTAACAGTTCTTGGTTCCACTTGGAGATTTTATGATCTCTTACTCATCCCTGGCCAAATTCAGAGAGGCAAGTGTCAAATGGGCAGTTTATAGAAAATTCCCTCGGTTTCCACCTAGCCAACTGCCTCTACCATTTGTCTGCTCTCGCTCATCGCACCCTACAGAAGGGCCTTTTCTTATGCATTGCACTTTCTGCATGTAGTAGGTGAGATGCATCGCACCCTTAGCACTGAGCAATCTGTATGGTCCAGTTTTGACTACTTCTGAGTAGTTTTTCAAGGAGAACTTCTGGGAGATGATGTAATCAGCTGACCTTGTTCCTTTAGGGTGTGTAACAACACTTTTAGAGGCTTAGAAGTGCTTGGTTTATGGACATACAATATTGGGGTTGCATTACCCAAATATGTCTATAACAGTTGCCCCCTAAAGCATGAGTTCGTAAATCTTCTGATGTCAGGTGAAATGATTTATCATGAGGATCCGAGGTTTTTCGGACTAGAAGGTGACCTGTCATAAAATACAATACAATACAATACATTATCTTCATAATATTTTCATGATCTAGATGAGATGGGCATTCCCATGCTCAGCTTTATAAATTCATTTTCATGTACATTGGACAAACAACCATCTGTATGGCGAACTGATGATTATGGTAGAGCCATCATCCCTTAGCTTGGATGATTATCTGTGCAGCTATGATGTACATTTGATGTCTTTATTTTCCTAAATATATCGCAGCCCGGATGGATGAAGCTAGATCCGGGGTCTTCAAACTCGTTCAATCTTTGCCCGAAGTACAAGTCGATCCATGTGAAAGTATGTTCTGATGTCAATATGGAAAGGCATCGCCTGATTACCAACCAATGATGTAAGTTGTTAACAGGCACGAGAGGAATCACAGATAATGATGATGACCCTCAAGGTACGGTAGTACAATTCACGTGGTGAATACATGAGTCGATGTCGAACACCACGCAAAATCTTTCGGTCGAAGGCCATTGATGTAAACTTGTCGCCGGAAGTGAGAAACTTTCCATTGAGGCATGCAAGCTTCAAAGTACTGAAAGGGTTATTCCTAAGTCAAATTCTTGGATAATGAGTTGATGTTGAAAAGAAGTGACCCATCGTAGGAGGGCCTTAATGAAACCCACATCTACGACACGAAACGGAGCAAATGATTTTGTGGAGGTGAAAACGATCTGATGATACAAGGTTTAGGGTGGCGGTCATGAAAGAATGAAGTGTGAAGGTATTGCAGCGGATGAGATGTAAGCTAGGTTGGTGAATTCTCTTAGCGACTTCTCTTGAACATATCGGCGACACTGAGATGGATTGGTAGCATTAACCCCAAAAATGGATGGTACAGATGACCAATGGTGATATGACCGGTGAACGGAATAACCCAACTCGACTCAATCATGGTGATGGAGCGAAAGTGTCATGTTCAAGAGCAACCTGCAACCAATAAAGTTTCTTCAAGTTTTCTTCCCAATTTTTCCCTAGTCATTGCTAACCAGTACCTCTTTGTTTTTTTCAAGCTTGAGGAGGATAACATATGCTTGTTCTATAATTTTCCCTTCGTGCAAACTCGTCACTATGTTTTAATGAGCCTAGCAACAGTGAAACTCGCTCTTGTCTGCATGGACAAGTTTGTCGCTATTGTTTTAACGAGTTTAACAACAAAGATAACTCAGTCCTTTTCAGTTTTAGAGAGTCTGAAAAGAGACGGAAGGAAACTCCAGTAATCCTTTTTCGTAATATAATCCCTTAAGTCTGAAAAAAATATAAAATAATACGAAAGGGATGACTTTTCGATAGTTTTAACGAGCCAAACAAGAAAAGCACTCGATCTTTTTGTGTAATGATCCCTCAGGTCCAAAAATATTAAAATCTAGAGGAGGGATGGCACTTCTAATCACTTTAACGAGCTGGAGATGCCAATTGCTTGGCAATCTTTTCATATTCTACGAGTCAGATGAAAAGAGCTTAAAGGATACTTGTTTTTTGAGGAACGAGTGATGTTTTCAGATAGCAACTGATTCCAAGTAAGGTTTGGAACTTTTCAATCACGGCAGTGTAAAGAAGATGGCTAATAGAATCACTCATCGCAGATGTTCCTCAAAAGGAGTAAACAATCAAATGGAGGCGTATGATCGGCTGAAAAAGAGTGGAGGCGATGGTAAGAACATGACCAAGGCTCAAAAGTTGATGATTATGCGATCGCAATGGTTATTTACTGACAGATGGGTTCATTTTTTAATGAGCTTAAACTCTGGGGGAACATATGCTCATTGCTAGGTTTATTTTTTAACAAGCTTGAGCTTCGCATAAAACTGCTCGTGATAAAAGTCAAAGATGTTTGATTCACCATTAACACTATGTTCTCTTGACGGTCATACTACCTGTTTAATTTCTCCATCAAACTGATTAGAAATGTACATACATGCTTGAAAAAATGAGTTAAAAAACTAATACCTTACTTGAGTTACGTGAGTAATAACACAAAAGTAGTTTTTACCTCTTATTTTACCATTTCATTTAAATTTGGGATTGTTGGAGCTCTGGAGATGTGTTTCCCCCTCGATTTTCATCAGTTGATTCCAAGAGATTCTGTGGACGATTTTCGATGTTGTCTGGACCAGGTAGGAGCTAACCCTGAGCTCTTCAATTGCATTCTTTCCTTTTTTGATTCTAAGCATATTTTCCTGCTTTCCTGAGCCTCTGGGGTTTGAACATTTTGTTCCCTCCCCATCGCACCTAGTATACATCGAAAGGTGCGATGCATACTAAACTGACCATTAGCCAATCAATATGCATCCCACCCAGTACACAACTAGGGTGCGATGGGCGCAAGGAGGAAACTTTATGCACTGATTTTTGATGGAATTTTTGCCTATTTTTGCCCAAATCAGAATTCTAATTCTTCTCCTGTTTTTTTTTCAGAGATTCATCAAAGCAAGATGGTTGTTACATGGCGTGAACATGAGCATGAGGAGGAGGATATGACTACCTTACATGATCCGGGTATGATAACTGCATTGCAGAACTGTGGCTTGCTCAAGTTCTTCCGCATATCTAGCATGAGGCAACAAATCAACTTGTTGCAATATCTTCTTGATGCCTGGGATCCTACCAACCAAGTGTTCTAGATTAGAGGTAAATCCATCCCTTTAACTGTCGAGGATGTCTACTTTTTGACCAGTTTGTCGAGGCATGATGCCCCTCTCTCACTATCAGGTTCCGCCCGTGGGGGAAAATCCGTGAGGGATTACATTCACCGATATTGTAGAGATGGATCTCATCCGAGCAGGGATGGCAATATTAACATTAGAGACGTCACTGACCGGTCCTTGAGGACCATCTTATTCACCTTTGCTTGATTGGCTGGCAGTGCGGCTCTTCACTTGGCCAACAGGTCCTATATGCAGTATGCCTTGGAATGCCTTGAAACAAAGGTATTCAACTGGTGTGATGCAGTACTTCCGGTGATAAAAGAACAACTTACCAAGGTGAAGAACAGAAGATCCAAGAACTTTGGTTATGGTTCTATTCTGACCGCTTTCGCCTTGGAGAAGATCCCACTAATGCAGCCACATTACATTTCACTCGGACTGCCAGCACTGACAGAGCCACGGATGTAGAGATGGGTTGACCTTATGGCCAAAAATGCTAGTCAATCGCAGGTTTCATTCTCTGATGCCTTCTTCAAGTGGTTCAATCGTCATCATATGGTTTATGCCGAGTATCCATATGCCGGGATGGATTTCCGGGGTGACCCAAATTTGGTGCTGCCGGTTGGCAAGTAGTGGGGTGTCATAGGTAAAAATCTCTGACCATGTCTCTGTTTATTGCTTTAATGATGTTCTTGTGTTTTTTAAATGTTATCAATACTAATCAAACTCATGTATCCATGCAGATATTGGATTAGTGCGACCAGCAGTGTGCCCGAGGGTAGCAGTTGGCGTTCCAACAGGAGAGGCTGTAGGGAGGGTTGTCCTTCGCGATCTAGATGTAGCCGAGACCCTTGCAATGTTGCCGGATCAAATCGAGGCCCTCAGCCTCGGTATTCCGAATGTGAGGACCGATGAGCTACCTCTGAGATTACATCTCCATACTGCTGGCGTGCCGAGAAGATGGACTAGGATCCTACACATGATCGCACGAGCAGTGACTTGTTATCACCAACACCATTAGTTTAGGGTGTTTCCTTGCATTTTTGAGTTTTTTGGTCGTATGACCGATTTTGTCCTAGACACAGAACATTATGTAAAAACTGTAAACAGTTATATATATTTTTAATTTTCGGAGCTTTATTTTTGTTAAGTTATATGATCCTGATGCAAATGTTGATAAAATGCTTTTCGTTTATAAATGTTGCAAATGTTTATCTAACACATAATTTGCTAATGAATTAGTTAATGTGTTTAATTTTCTGGAAATGTGTTGATATTGAATAGAATCAAACTGCCTTTCCAAAATCCTGACCCTTAGGAACATAAGATAGATAGCTAGACTCCGAATGGAATAGATGTCGGTAAGCTGTAGAATGATAAGTTGTGAATCTAACCTGACGACAAGTCAGTGTATGCCGTGTGCGATGGCATCAGAGAGGAGCTCTATCAACAGGCTATATTCAGCGATGTTGTTCGTTGGCCGACCAATACATACCCCTATGAAACTCACTAACTTGCCACTTGGATCAAAGATGGCCCAGTCTGCAGAAGAGAGGTTTCGCGTACTACGACTAGCTCCGTCGGCATATCCAACAAATGATTCCAATAGGATCGAAATCTGCAACAAATGCAAAAGTGGATTACCTAACCAAAATGATTACTCTTGATGAAAAAAAAAATGTAACAAAAGCATATGAAGAGATTACTACGCTTAGTCAAACATAGTAATGCTTAAGGTACAACCCGTTTTGGGGTTGTGACAGTGGAATCCAATCATAATCTACTAGCTCGTAGGCTCCTTTTGCTAATACATGGTTAACAATATAGGGACCCATCCACAAAGACTGGAACTTACCTGCTCCCAATTTATCGGATTCCTGATTGTAAAGTAAGACTAGGTCACCTTCTGAGAAGACACGGGGTTTGACATTCTTGTCAAATTGCGCCTTGACTCGTTTCTTATGTGCATCGTTATCCAATGCGGCATCACGACGGGTTTCATCCAATTAGATTAATTCCAAGAAACGAGCCTCTTCTTCTGAAGTTCCGGGGAGAAGGTTGATTGCGAGCTTAAGAGATGAAATTTCGCACTGAACTGGTAAGACCGCTTCCAAGCCATACACCAGCTGAAAGGGTGTAAATCCGGTCGCATTTCTCACCGATGTCCGGTATGCCCACAAGACCAAGTATATGATTAGGTTCCAACTCCGTTTATGGACTCCAATCATCCTTTGCAGCATGCGCTTCAGGACTTTGTTGATCGCCTCAACTTGCCTGTTAGCTTGCGGATAATACGGAGTAGATCTGTCGTGGGATATTCCTAATTTGGTATCCAATTCAACCATCATGTGATTGCGGAAATGTGATCCATGATCTGTGACTATAGCTTGTGGAACACAAAATCTAGAGACTACATGATTAAAAAAGAAAAGAGCAGCCATTTCACTGTTGTTGTTTAATGTAGGCATCGCCTCGGCCCATTTCGTAAAATAGTCAACTACGACTATGATATACCCATGCCCCCCAGTCAAGGTGGGGTTACATGTCATTAAATCTATGCCCCATTTGGAAAATGGCCCAACAGCAACTACTGGATGCAGAGGTGCAGGTGGTATTCTGGTTTTGCAGCCGAAGATTTGACAAGCATGGCAACTTCTGATGTTGTTATGCAATCTTTGAACATTGTTGGTTAGAAGTAACCTGCTCGTAAAATATTTTGTGCCATTGCATAACCAGATTGATGCCCCCCGCATGCGCCTGAATGACAACCATTTAGGACTTTTTCGGCCTCCTCATGGTTGAGGCACCTTTTCAAAACTGTATCGATACCTTGACGGTAAAGTGTATCACCGACGATCATGTAGTCTTTTGCTTGGTATTGAGTATGTCGTTGTTCTGAGCGAGAGGTATTAGGCCTATATGTTTGGGTTTGGAGATAGATGATTATATCTCCATACCAAGAATCACTCGACAATATTAGAAACAAAGATCCATCCACGATTGATGCTCTTGATGTTGAATCATTGGACGAAGATGGGAAGTCGCATAGTAACTCCGCAAAAACTAGAGATTTCTTTGATTTGGATTTTACGAATTCCAGATCAAACTCTTGCAACATAGCTATCCATTTTGAATATTTTCCCCCAAGTAACTGACGCGACAAGATGTAAGTCATGGGTTCCAATATGACAAAATGGTAGTTTTACGAAAGAGGATATAGTGTCGAAATCTCTGTACTGCTTGAACAGCTGCTAGGGCCAGCTTTTCAACATAGGAGTACTTTCTTTCTATATCATTTAAGTTTTGACTTAAATAATAAATAGGATGTTCGATTCCATCGCCTTCTTGAACTAAAACCATTGTTATGGTCGTATTTGTCGCAGCTAGATACAGGTTAAAGTCCTTTTGATAGTCAGGAGCATACATTAATGATGCTTTTACTAGGGATTCCTTTAGAACATCAAAGGAAGCTTGCGCAACCTGATCCCAATTGAAGGGCACTTCTTTTTTCAAAAGACGCATATAACCTTTAGCAATTTCGACATAATTTGGAATGAACCTCCTTAGAAAGTTTGCTTTCCCTTGGATTTTTTGAATCTGAAGCAAATTTGAAGGTGGAGGCATATCGATGATTGCCTTAACCTTACATGGATTGAGACGAATCTCGTCCTTTGAAACCACAAAGCCAAGTAATCGACCAGAACCGACACAAAACACACACTTGTGCGGATTGAGTCATATCTTGTAGTATCGGCAACGTAGAAATATAGCTCTTAAATGCTATGAATGATCAGTCCGCTAGCGTGAATGAGCCAGAAGATCGTCGAGGTATGGTTGAACGATGTTCTTGATGTCATGGAAGGCATAATTCATAGCCCTCTGAAATGTTTCCCCTGTGTTCTTTAAACCGAAAGGTAACTTGCAGTATGCGAATGTGCCCCATGGACAAATAAATGCAGCCTTTCACTGGTCCTGTGGGTGAATATTTATTTGATTATAGCCAGAAAATCCATCCATAAACGAATATATTTCACATCCGGTGCATTCATCAATTATTTGGTCGATGAAGGGTGTAGGATAGTTGTCCTTGGGACAAGCTTGGTTTACATCCTTGTAATTGACGCACACTCTAATCGTTCCTTGATTTTTCATCACAGGAACAATATTCGATACCTAATCAGTTAGAGGAACTGGGTAAATGAAACCAGCATGTAAAAATTTTTCAACTTCTACCTTGATGGCAGTGGCTTTCTTCGAGTGCACCTGCCAAAGTCATTGTCATACCAATTTGACATCTAGATACATCTTAATTTCATGTTCAACTATGCTCGAGTCAATTCCTGGAATTTCTTCATATGACCATGCAATGACATCTCTGAACTCGTGCAAGAGAGCGCAATATATTTCCAGTTCTGAAGAAGAACAAGATTCGCGACATGAATATTCTCTACAACCTTTGGCTTGGTCGAGATATTTATGGCAATAGTTTCTTCGATATTTGATAGATTTCGCTTGGAATCCACGTATTTACAGTATTTGATAGAAAATCAAAAATTGAAGGATGATCAAGTTCATTGGAACAATCTTCGTGGTAATTCAGAAGATGGGATCGATGGTGGTAATCTTCCCATGGTGCCTCTCCTATCATCATTGATTGAATGATCCCTTCGTTTGTAGAGTGTATATGCGACCAAGGATCTGAAGAGGTGCCATATTCCTTAGACCTATCTATCCAAACACTCGATGAGAATTGATTTGGGTTTGCCACCCAGGCCAAGAAAATTGATTGCTACAATATTTCTATTGGGCTTGGAGGCAATACCTGGTGATGATCCATGCTAACACCATGTTCGAAAATCCTCTGAATCATTGTGGATATAGAAGATACCATATTGCAGGTCTCCAATGTGGCTACTTCTGCTAGATTACTCGGAGGCGGTAGAGAAAAAGTACCCATCAATGTAGGGTCTTTTAGGAGGCCTACTCCAATATTTTGAAGTGATTAATAGCTTCCATGGATCATCAAGATGCTTCCTGTAACTTGTGAACTATTGCGGAGGAAGGTTTGTTGGTTAACGATTGTAATTCCTCCTTGAAAAGGAAATGCAATATTTCTAAAGTATGTTGACACAATAGCAGCCATAACATATATCCAGGGCCTTCCCAGTAGGATGTTGTAATAAAGGTTTCCATCGATAACTTCAACATCAATTTATAGTGTTTTTCCCCCCAGTTCGACTTGCAACTTACTTAAAATCCCATATAGGTTGTATGTTTGTCCATCGAATACTTTTAACGTCGTTGATGATCACGACAAGGATGGTGAGCCTAATGTTTTCCAGCAACTCATTGAGATAATGCATGTAGATGCCCCCTCATCAATAATTGTTCGATGAACAATTTTGTTGAGGGCTTTCACTTGGATGAGGAAAGTGAGTTGAGCTGGTAACTGTGGTTCATATCCTTTATGATTAAAGGCCACAATATTGGAATCTGCTGGGTCAATCCCATGTATTGCTGATAATAGAGCCTGCTTTTGGGAGGGGCAATTTTGCAGTACTTCAAGTGTCAACATAGCGGATGGCGATTGGGCAAGATCCTCCACTATATTATAATTCTATGCTGCTCTAGCACGAGGATTAAATTTCGATTTGTGTACTACTCCCTTTGGCAGCTTTATCGTTAGCTCAGGAATGATGGGTGGCACAACTTCGGTCGAAGTTGTTGTCAAACTACTAGGTTGATTAGTAGCCTTGTTGTTCGACAGCTGTGGATTCCCGTAATCTTTATTCCTTGTCGATATCAAAGCATCATTTTGTTTCGAAATGGACAACATAAGCACTTGGGATGGGGAAGCATTGTCGCTAGCAACCAAATTGGTTTATGGGTTTGGAAACAGATCAGTCAATACCGTTGAGGTTTTTGAGTTCTTGAAGAATTTCTTAAACTCAATTTTATGTGGACAATATTTCATCCAATGATCCTCATCGCATATGTGACATGCCGAAGGAGGCTTCCTTTGCCCAGAAGGGTTTGCAGAAGATTTTTCAAGAGACGAATCATCCTGTTTCTTCTTTTTGCTTTTCCCTTTCTTCTTGCCCCCTAGTTGCTTCGGTTCTTTGCCCTTGTCGGTCGACACGACATTAACCTCTGAGGCAAGAAGTTCTTCATTTGCATTTTGACCAGAAACCGTACGGGCTTTATTAGATGTAGCCTTTGTGGTTTTCATGCTGGTTGTACCTATCACGCCATCGCCGGCATGAGAGTCTTTGTTTGATTTAGGAGGAGGAGGAACGAAAAACTCTGGTCTAGGAGCATCACGGATTTTGTCATAGAGCATGCCAGACTAGGTATAGATCAAGTCTAGATATTGCGCACAAGCAATAACTTGCTCTTCAGTGACAACCCCCCCTTTAGCCACATCTTCTATAATAGAAGGTAAAAATGACTTAATAAACTATTTAGCTAGCAGCTGATCAGGAACATATGTTTTTACCATTTGACAACGACATCGCCACTCATGAATATGATCAGATATGTGAGTGGCTGTCGTCTACTTAAAATTGGTAAGAAGCTCCATTCCTGTTTCGTACCTTATTGGTAACTGAAAATGGGTTAAAAAGGTGGTGGCAAGGCCACTGAAGTTATCGAATGAAGCTCTAGGCAATTCGATGTACCATTTCGTTGCCGAACCAGTTAACGTTCACTGAAAAAGGCAAAGCCTAATCGAATCATCATTGAGAGTGTTGGACGAACACCACAGATGAAAGGTCATCACATGATTCGACGGATCTTCACCCGAATTTCCATTGAATTTAGGAATATCTTATGGAATTTTATGAGGAATCACTAGCCACCAAGGGGCGTAAGCAATTGGATCATTTGTTAGCCAATTTAGATCTGGTAATTCTAAAGTTGCAACAAAAGGCAACTGTTGATTCAAGCTTGGTGAAGCATACCCAGGATAAGATGGGATCGCCTGAGTAGTGGATCTTTGCATACTAGCATAATGTATTTGATGTTGATAACTTTGATAAGGTTGATGGGCATAACCATTATGATATGATTGTTGATAACCGTTTTGAATATACGGCTGCCCATTACCTGCAAAGCTTTGTTTCTCAGGTCCTCGGTAAGTTTGTTGGAATTGCGGTTGTTGATATTGCACCAGCCATGGCTGTGAGACCATTTGTTGTTGCTCAATACTGGATGTTTGACCAAGATGAGGGGTTATAGTAGCCATTTGAGCCTGAGTCGTTTCAGTTAAGGAACCACTAATCAACAGCTGTGATTGAGTCGCAGAGACAAGACGATGTTGTATTACGACCTGAGAGATTGGAGGTTGACATAAAACGGGCAGCGCTTGTACTTGCAACACCATCACAATAGCTGGTGTAGTGGGAATATTCGACACAGGTTGATTTTGTTGTATAGAATATACAACTATTGGTTGTTGAGGCAGTATTGGTACCCAACAACTAGATGTGATTCCAACCTGACCCGAATTATGTTGTGAACTCTCATATGGTTGTTCTCCCAGAGGGAATAACGAAAAGGCATACTGCCCCCCATATGGCGGAAATCCAGTGTTCAAAGGAAAAATTGGCCTTTGGAGACTGGACTGCCCAAATTGACATTGTTGTGAAGAATCAATTTGCTGAGACTCAACATACAAATTTCCAAATAAGGTTCCGAATGAACAAATAGGAACAGACCATACTGTCGAGACAGTCCCTGGGTGGACTCCATCTAGCTATTGAGAGCTAGTTGGGATAGATGGTACACCAGCGAACATTGTTGGAGTAGCAGCAGGAGGTTCTGTTGTTGCCGTGTCAGATGACACAGTCCTAGATTTCGATGGTTGTTCAAAAATATCGAGTCTATCCAAAATATTTCCTAGCGATTCTACAAGAACTTGCGATGAAGTGAGACTAACTTCTGAAGTAGAAGGATATAGGTGGATCCCAGTTCCAAAATGCAATGGAGTACTGGATGGAAGATCCTCTACAATCTCTTCTA
>APFE030663108.1:126945-142971 GCA_000404065.3 Pinus taeda
GGGAACCCATTTGGACATAGACCCTCCATAGATCACCCAGTTCTGCGACCAACTATAATCTAGCAGATCAACGCACTAGGATTCCCCTAAGATTCTAATGACAAAATTCATTCTGGCTTTGGGGCTAGGCTGAAGGAAAACTCTGCCGATTACGGATCGGTGAGACAAAAAGCCTTCCGGAACATAGATTATCACTAGAAAATTAGGTCCACCTAGGCAATTTTCATACATGACCCAGCTCTGCTAAGATTATTTACAATTCACACATGCAGACTGGGTTTACAACATAATATGATAAGGTCGATGATGACTGTCAAATGGCACGGACACGTCGATCAAGTGCTATCCCTTTTGCGAATAAAAGAGGGTGTACTGCTATGGGTAGTTGACACGTAGTGGTCAACATCTAGCTCTACTTGGGGACACGTTGTTGCACTGCAGGAATGTGAGAATCCAGAATCTGCATCCATGCAACACAAAACAAAATATTAGAGTCCGTCCAAAAATCATCATATAACATTAAGAACATGAAAGATATAAGCTCTTCATTTATTAACTATCTGTAAAAGTAAATATAATCCTAAAACATAAATGAAAATGCTTTAAAAAGAAGGAGTAGGGTTAGAAATACAATACAAAGGATGCCCCATGGCATCAGATGTGTTCAATATAGTGTATACTAAGCATTTTCCTGCTTTCAGGCAAATCTGACGGCTTCTTGTCGGATGTGCCATGTCCAATTCTGCATACGGTAGGACTTTTCCCTATCCGAAAATCAAGCTTCTCATGGCTGTCTGATGCATCAAATCTTTTTCTCATTTTCTTTCTCTTGCGCTTTTTCTTCGTGGCAGGCTGTATCACTGATGATGTGGAACTTTCTCCTTCAAAACTATCAAATGAAGTATGTAAGATATGTTTGACATGTCTTTATTCATTCTGCGTCTGCCTTGTAAAGGATGATGGACAAATCTCACAGGTGCCATGAGTTATAACTTGATCTTCAATGACCAGTGGATTAACCATGTGAGCATCAACCTGATTATTAATTTCCCTTTCATCCAGGTCATTTTCAATGGAACTGAGAACCTCATAACAAGATGGAGCTTGTTGTAACAGATAAGGAGGCTCCTGATCTATTGACATTCCTTGGTTTCTTTCATCTTCCGATTGTTGTTGAAATTTTTGAAACTGTATTTTGATGGCATCTATCTGACTAGAGTTTTCAACCTTTATAGCACTAATTTCCCTGGCATGGTTTTCTTCCATATCTTTTATTACTTTATCATTCTTTTCCTTTATGGTCATCAAGCAATACTGCATAGAGTTTATCTCTTCCTTACGATTTGCTTGCATGGAAGCCAACTAATTATTATGATCGAACGTCATGATAGTCATTTCTTCATCCATAGTTAATAACTTATTTTGCATAGAATTAATTTCCCTATCATGATTAGTTTTCATGGTCGTCATATGTTCCTCTAAGCCTGTTAACTCGCTTTGCATAAAACTAAATTTTGTGTCATGATTAATCTTCATGGCCTCAATTTCCTTAGCATGTTGATTTTGCATGATCTCCATCTCCCTATTACGTTTTTCCATATGGGTGCATAAAGTTCTCACATCATTGGCGTAATTAGTTTGATTGATCTCCATATTTTTCACCAGCAACATTAGTTCTTGTATAATTTGCTTTTGATCTTCCTTTCCATTGTTATTTGTCCCTACTTTTACACTATCATGAATTTGATCTGCAATGGTACAGGTGGATTGCACATTCTGATATGAAGAATTGTCTTGGAATCCTTCACCGACAGCTGGACCTTTTATAAGATTACTTTCATTCTGTTGCACAATTTTAGGGGCACAAGGCGAGCGATCTAGATAACCATATCTATCCTTAAAAGTATTGACAATGTCTTGTAAAGAAGTGAAATAATCTTCAGGACAATTATTAAACCAATTCAAAGCATCACCCTCTAAAGAAAAGACAAAAAGACGCATTTTGACATCTTCATGATTATACTGAGGGGGTTTACAATATATTATCATTATATGAGTAAACAAGCCTAGATGCCTTTTTACAGCGACTGAATCACCACCCGAGAACACAGGTAATTTAGA
Source organism: Pinus taeda (assembly GCA_000404065.3). Lineage (NCBI taxonomy): Eukaryota > Viridiplantae > Streptophyta > Pinopsida > Pinales > Pinaceae > Pinus > Pinus taeda. Next base: position 129,067 of record APFE030663108.1, read on the forward strand.
AATGGCCACCTCTAGAAAATCATGGAGATTATTAGTAAAATGACATGGTTTAAACGAATAATCCATGATGAATAATAAGAGACCAAATGGATGATAGAACGAGATCTCTGCTCAAGAAAATAAATAAATGAAAGAAGTGGAGTCGCCACTTGAAAATTGAGTCAAATTCTAGGATCCAAAAAGCAATCAACAAGCTTATATGAGAGAGGCCTCTTGTCTAGGAAAAATAAATGAAAAGAAATGGAGTCGCCACCCAAACAAGAAACGAACTGAAGAGTAGTCACTGATATGATGAAAGATAAGGTGATGAAAATATCCAAATGATGCCAAAAAATGTTGAATCTGCTAACTCAAATGAGATATGACAAAGATGAAAGAATGATGAGAAATGAGAAGATGAATGTCGTTGAAATGCCAGGGATAGAAAAACACTATCCAATCTTATTTTCAGTCATTGATAATAGCTTGATGAAGATTAATTCAAGCACAGGTATCTTGTCTGATCTCTGGGGTTTGAACGATAGTTTAGATTCTGAAATATGTTGGCAGGTATCTCCATTTGATCTGGATTTCATTATTTTTTTCTCCCTCTATGTTAATGATTGATTTTAAGCTGTGCAGGAAATCTTAAGTTTCGAGTTTACTGGGCATTAAGGAAAGTTCTCGGTTGAACCAGCCAACTCCCGGATTGTGTTTTTTGAAAGAGCCCAGCTAGTTTTTAATCCTGGGCTTATCATCTGATTTTTTTTTTAATGAATGCATGTAGGGTTTTCTAAAGTATCTCACATTAAAATTTAAATTCTGAAAATATTGATGTGGTATAGCGATAAATCTGGCTATTTTAGAGTCTGCAGTTTGTGAATATTCTAATTATTTAGTTAGGGTTTTCAGTTTCGATTCTTGCACATATTATCTTATGGTGTTATGTTTTGTCATTACAGGTTGCAGGTTATAGGTCTGAGGAGAAATTTTTGTTTGAAGCCAGATCTAGGCCCAGGAGGGTAAGATCTGGCCTCAGGATCAGTTCTTGCAGGTTTTTTGCTGAAGAAATTCGAGATTCTCCAAGCTATCTGTTTGCTGGGGTTTTCATTTAAAATTGCTTTCCAAAAATATCAACCAGCAATATTGCATTCCAAGGGTTTTAAAATCATTCATTTTCAGATCTAAATTTTTTTATGAGGGTTTCAAGAAATCTGAAGGAGAGCGAGTTAAAAAAAATTTCAAGATTTCTGGAAAATATTTAGAGCTCCTCTCACTCTGCTACAAATCAAATCCATGTCTCCTCGCAGCTCCATTTCCGCATTTCTCTTCAGCATTACTTCCTGTGGATTCCTTCCACGCTGCTCTAGCACCTGCAAACAAATATATATTAATATATATATTATACAATTATAATATAAATAATAGATATATATATATATATATATATTTAAAAAAAAAAATTTTTGAAAAAGCTTAATAAAAAAATTGAAAATTCATTTTTTGTGGTCCATTTTTCTATAGCTAAACGCACTTAAAATGTTTATTTACAAGTTGGCTATATGAAAGTGGTAGCTGGTCAGCATTTAAATTTTATGATCATTTAAAGCACTTAATTATTCTTGAAGTTTAATTGCTGGATCATTTAAAGGCGTTGTGCATTTGTTGAAAATCTTACATCGCTTGGGTTATTTGATGATAAATGATTGTTCTACATGGTTTATATTTCTACAATATTCAATTAAGTGCACTGGTCTATTAACTTAATAAAATCAATTAAGTGCTTGTTTTCCCTCATGTCTCCCAACCCAACTGGTCCACAGTTGGTCATCCATTGTCCCATAGGGTCTACCCCCCTTAGCCGCAGGAGACAGGCTTAAACGGAGAGATCGGGGATCAGGGTGACAGCCCCCAGTCTGAGCGTTGTCGTGACAATCTGTGCGACAACAAAGCACATGGGTCTTTACACACACCCTACATGTGCCAATGTAACCCTCTAGAGGGTTAAGACCCTGTGTAGGGAAAACAAACCCAAAAATGGAGACCATCTACAATCATGCATAAGATCCAATGTGTCCCCTAGCCTTCAAGTACAACAAGTCATCAAAGAAAATCGAGTTAAAGATCTTACAAACCATGTATTATAGTTGGCCACTTCATAATAACATTCCTTTCCATAGTGGGCTTTAGCAAGTGCTAATGTCTCTAAGCTCCAAATGGGGTTAACCAAGTATCATATTAGGTGCTTTCTACTTTTAAAGGGGATAGTATTTCCAAGGTACATCCTTCAAATGGTGGTGGCATGTGATAAAGAGATGAATTGAATAGGGAATGAGAGAGGAAATATTGGGCCACATTTCAAGGTACAAGGGCGGCTAATAAGGAAATCCCACACTTGGGTATATAATGTATAAGAGGGAGCAATAGTGGTGCATGAGATACCTCGGCCTTGATTTTTCCACCCTTCTTTATATGTCTTTTTCCCTTTATGATTTTTCTTTGATTAATTTCTCATGGCTCAATTGATAAAAGCGTGATGTGTAAGGTATAACAGTGGATACCCCTTTTAAGGTAGGGTGGTTCATTACCCACCAGGGGTTGGGACAATCATGGGTTCCATAATGATAAAGGAGGTTCATCTAGGGCCTATAGGAACCAGGGTGACGACTATGGGTATGGGGTATAGCTCATGCATTTGGATTTTCCCCCATGCTAAATGTTTTTTCATGGCTATATTTTGCATTTTGTGGTACATTTTCCTATTGAATGTGGCCAATTATGATTTTACTTTTCTTTTCAGCTGCATTAACCTCTGAAGCATCATTTCAAGCCCGACCCAGGGTGTGGGCAAGGGGAAGGGGAGTCCAAACCTATATGGACCCTGATGGGAAGAATAATGAATGGGGCTATAATGAATGGAAGGGGAGTAATGTATGTGGATGAGGGAGCGGGAGCGGGACCACGCAACCAAAATCGGGTTTTCCCATGTAATAGCACCATAAAACCCAAAGGTAAATAAAATAGATCCCACGGGACTAAGATCCAAGGGTAACATCCAAAATAGGTCTAGGGGACAAAATCACCAACCTAGCCCACTCTTTCTGTCGAATCCCCCCATTAATCCATGCCCAAAAGTGTCCATGATAATAAAACTACAATATTCAATTACAAAATGATAAGGCATACCTTTGGGTTTGGGAGGTGCACCTTCAAACATACAATCATGACATATGGGTGAGGGAGCACATGGCTAGATCAAGTGGTGGAGAAATGGCACAATGAGCTAGTTGGTGGCTGCAAGGGGTTGTTGGCTACCATTGAGGACCGTCTTCGAGCAAAATTTCTCCTAGGGATATCACCCACAAAATGGTGGGTAATAGGGCACACTAGTGTTTCTTGTTAAAAGGAAGAGTGGATTAATGACTTATTCAATTGGTACAAGGGAGAAAAGGTGTTCTCAATTTTGGATTTAAGCTCAAGTTAGCATAATATTAAAGCAAAAGATGAGAATCTTCTAAAAATTGTTAAACTTGTTATGGGTGTTATGAGTTTTTTATATTCCCTTTTGGGTTAACCAATGCATTTGCAATTTTCATTAGGCTAATGAATTATGTGTTCCATAAATACTTGGACAAGTTTGTTCAAGTGTTTATAGATGAAATGGTGATTTATTCTTGAAGTGATGAGGAACACAAACAATAAGTTGTTATAGTTTTGCAAGCACTCCAAAGTATAAGTTGAATGCAAAGCTTAGAAAATATGAATTTTTCAGGAACGAGATTCAATGCTTGGGGTGCATCGTATCAAAAGAAGGTTTGAAAGTAGATCCTAAAAATATTGAGGTTATTTCCCATTGGCTTACTGCTAATAATGTTGTTCATATTAAATGTTTATTAGATTTAGAAAGGCATTACAAAAGATTCATTAGATATTTTTAAACATTATAGGACCTTTGTCCAAGATATAATGTTAAGGGAAAAAATTATTGTGGGTAGCATTCTTTTTTTCCTCGGAAAAAAGCGTGATTTTATTAGTGAAAACCAAATTACATATTGCATTTACTGAGAAATATAGCATCATCAAGTCCATGACTGATGATAAGAAGAAACATACAAAAATCAAAATAATATACAAATCGAAGAAAAGTTAGGCTCTTCTCCCTTTATTTTTTTCTACCTTGCGCCATTCCCCATGAGACGACGAGGAAGAGACAAGTGCAAGTTGAGTGCTAGTATTAGGAATTGCATTGTCCTTGTCTAAATCTGAATTGTCTGATGTATGGATACACTTGTATCCACTTATTTCCATTGCTTCTGGTATGTTTGCTGATTGTACCTGATTATTTTGTGGCTCATTTGGATCCTCAGAGTGTTCCCTCTGATTTAGTTGTACCTGTGTTGTCTGTTGATCCCAATTTGTGTGGTTTACTTCTCTGTTGCGTCCTCCTCCTTATCCGTCATGGGTGGAGGTAAATTCCATCCTTTGGCCTGTTTCCCATTCTTCTTCTTTTTTTCGATGTCTTTCTTGGCGTTGGGACACATATTTTGTAGATGCCATGTTTGCCTACAGATTCTACATCTGAAAGTTGTGTTCTCGTAATCTATCAGTTGAGTCCAGTTCCTATGTTTATGGATAAGTTAAATGTGATCTGGAAAAAAATTTAAAAAAAAATTGAGATCTACTTCCACACATATATGTGCATATGTCCAGATATTTTCTTCCAAACTTTGGGTATTTGTCTTGATATATTTCCCAATGATGTTCCTGATACCTATTAGAGTTCGATCATCCTAGACATGTAGAGGGATATTGTGTAGTCAAACCCTCACCAGCATCCTGGAGACAACCATGGTGTTTGCATCAAATTCAGGGAACCAGGGTGCGATGAATAAGCCCGTCGATCCCCAGATCATGGTCCTTCCTGTAAAATAATGTCTCTTGCATCCTCAGATGGGAATTTTACAATGAAAAACCCTTTGGAGCATAGGTTAATTTCACAATTTAATGACCAATTAGTAAAAATCCAATGAAAGAGCTCAACCGGTTTTGGCCAGAAGCAGTTAAAACAGCAAATAATTGCTTGTGATTCAAAAGTAGTACAGTGCTCATTTGTTTCTGTGTTGTCTATTTTAAGTTCTGGAATGGAGTTCAGTTGCTCCATAATGTATGCGCTAGGGGAGGTGCCAACATTGTTTTTTTTGTTCTGTGGTAGCTCTTTTCTCTTGTAGGATGTTCTTGAAGGAGACTCCTCCATTCATTTTCTTATGTTGGGTTTTTGTGTTTTTTGAAGTACTACTCGCATAACCACTTCCCACATTATTTGTTTTACTTGTTGTTCCAACACCTACTCAAATAAAAGGTAATGGAGGATGCTGACAAGATATGGTAATCCTCCAATGATTGATTATCCTATAGTGCTCTTCCCCCAAATATCAAATTTTGTATTTGTGCAGGATATCCAACTTTTAGTGAGATGTTGTGCTTCAGTTGTTTCACTCTGTCTGATTTACTTACCCATAATAATAAGGAAATCACAGTAGGGGTTTTAATAAAAATCTAAAAATGGTGAGTATTTACCAGGTACCGAAAGCCATGTTCAGAGCCGATAGTGAGATTATGGTTGTCACTGGGCACCGAGTCGCTAGTAGTGCACGAGTCATGATCTTTATCCTCTGGAATAAGAGTATTCACCACGAGCCACAGGGATTCCCATATCATCTACTCCAGTGTATTCCAAAGAGCCCATTTTGACCTTTCCATCCTGTGTCAACAACAATGAGCCCACGAAGATTGCGGAGCCGATCATGGTAGAGAAAATAAAATTCAATTTTGGTGCCTTAAGTTTGGTGACCATCATGGAAGTCCTCCAATAATCAGTAGCTTTGGAACCCAGGTGACCATGTGAGCCATCTAGAGGATGGATCATGGCGGTCGATCCCAAACCCTTATTTGCGCTCAGTGCAACCCTATCTCTCATTTGCTCCATTTTTTCGTGCGACAAGTCACCACATCCATAGAGGGTTTTTCCCTACCTCTTGAGTGCATAGATGACATCCATGGTAGTGACAGTATTGTGTCTGGCGTGCTCAATGTAGGTGACAGTGTCTCTGTTGACATTGTCCAGAAATATTTTCAATACTACATTGTTCTCTTCATAGATGAGTCTCTTAATGCACTTAACACCTTCTCTCCTGGAAAGGCATCTGATGGTCAGCTTGGTAGTGATCTGGATGTTATCCCTCTGCACCTTCTTGTGCCTCTTCGCTCCTCCCTTTCCCAAACCCTTCCCACTGTTGCCGCGGCCAAAAATTGTTCTCTAATTCTCCATATTTTCAAAAAAAATGTGGATAGCATTCATGAAGAAAGGTTTTAGGATTGAAAGGAATCCCTTACTACAATACATATGTTATTCTGGTTGTAATTTAATAAGGAATTATTGGTGTGCATCGATACTAGCATTGAAGGCATCGTTGGAGTATTAATGAATGAGGGAAGAGTACCTAGCTATGAATTGTGAAGCTAAGGATGAGAAGAATTATCTAATTCATGAATTGGATCTATTAACTATAATACATCCTTTAAAATCATGTTGCCACTTCCTGATCAGGGGTATTTTTGAGTTGCATTATGATCACAGGAATTTCAAAGACTCAACTATAGTTGAATCCCAGGAAATAGTAATGTGTGAAGTTTTTCAAGGGTTATGATTATGAAATCTTGCATGTTAAATGAAAAGAGAATAGAGTAACATACACATTAATCCAAAGAAGGAAACTAGGTGCAATTTCATGAGTGCAAATAGATATGAGAATAATGATCAAGTTATATTCTACAAATGATACATTGTATTAAGAGGCATGTTAGTATTTATCAAGAAGAGAAATTTGAAACAAAAGGGATATTATGCAAATAAATATTACCACCTCACAAAGGATGACATTTGTCTTTGGGGAAACCAAGTGCATGTTTTAAACCAGTCAAATATTTGATAATTGGAATTCATCAATATCATGATGCTCCTTATTTTGGCTATTCATATTACAAAAGGACATAGTTGAGAATTAAATGCATATATTATTGACCAATATTCATGGAAAACAAAATGGCATATATTGTTATGGATTTATATTGTTAAAGGATCAAGTGGAGCACCAACATCTAGCAAGGAAGTTGTGGATTTTCAGCATCCCTAATCAATGGAAACGACAAGAAATCGCCATGAATTTTATCACATGGTTACCAAGGAACTATAAAGAAAAATATTTTATCTTTGTGGTAGAAAACCAATTTACTAAGGTAGTAAATTTTATTCCAGTAAATGCTACTCACTGAGTGTGTGATATCACCTGTATCTCTATCTGGGAAGTGTTCAATTTACATGCTGCATAAAAAGTCATATTTTCAAAATTAGGGCCCAAAAATTACTTCAAAAATTTGGAGGAACTTATTTCAAGATTTGCATACCAAATTTAATTTCAATACAATTTATCATCCAAAGTTAGATGGTTGTATAAAGAGTAAACTGAGGACTACAATACATGCTCTACATATATGTGATGAATGAGTTGAGGATTTGGGAAGACTATCTTTGACTTATGGAGTTTTCCTAAAATAATGGTTGCCACCATTCATTAAAAAATATTCCACTTGATGCCCTATATGGATGAAAGTGAAACTCATATGTAAGTTTGGACAACTTACAAATTAGGAAGACTCTAGGTAGTGGGACCTTAAAATAATTGGAGAGAAGAGTTAAGAAAGCGTAATAAAGCATGAAGGTTGCACAAGGTAGACAAAAGTGGCTATAGGGTGAAGATTTCATATTTGTGAGAAAGTATTTCTCTGAGTAAATTCAAAAAGAAGTTCCTTGAGGCTAGATAAATAGATGAAACTAGCACTAAAATATTGTGGGCCCTTCAAGATTTTGGCACAAATTAGTTAGGTATCTTACAAATTAGGTCTACCACCACACTTAGACAGTCATGATGTTTTCCATGTATCTTTTCTTAAAAGTTACTTTCCATATCTGAATCATATTTTAAACTTTGATTACATATATATGGAGAACATAAGCGAGTTCTACATTGATCCCCTTAGGATCATGGGTACTGAACAAAAACAATAATTGGAGACACTATTCAAAGGTTAATGATACTTGGGAGTTGGAGTATAAGATGAGGGCAACTATACCCTTGTTTTTTACAAAGATAAGCTTTAAGGATGTAGGTTCTCTAAGGAGGGAGGAGTTGTAACACCCTATTTTTCTTCCAGTTTGCACTTAATATCGTTGTTGTTATAAGGACATATTCAAATGCATTTTCCATTTTTTAGAATATTATATAGTTTTGTATATATGATTGTATATTGATCGCTTGGTTTTATTTTTTAGTTGAATCCATGATGTGAAATTATTTTATATAACATTATGTACTTTTGAGTTTAATTGTGTACATGATTTCTAAGAAATTATTATTGTTACTTATGACATGTTATTCTACAGATTGGCCTAGATTGATGAATTATGTGCATGTGAGTACTAAAATATCAATGAGATTGTAGGGATACTATTCTTGATATGGTAGCTTAGAGTAGATGTTGTGATCAACCCAAAATATCAAATTGAAATTATTATTTTTTAAGTTGATGAATATGAGGTGTTGTTATCACCCCCACTTGGGTTCAAGTCTTCCAATGACATGTTTGTGCCTATATGATACTATTCTTGTGTATATATGGGGCCAACTACAATTCATGAGCGACATTCACAGAATAGATGCCCCTCATTGGTGACTTCTTACCCAAAAACGACTTCTACATTATCATGGGATGTTTATGTCCCAATGATAAATATAAAATACAACAATTGTTGCTTGTTAGTCTTGACTAGAAGCTTGAGTTTTTTTTAAAAGTGTGTTGATTATACACAACTGAATAAAGCCACCATCAAGAGAAAATATTGTTCATCTAGAATCCATGATTTGTTGGATTAAAATATTCTTGAAGATTGGATTGAAATCTAGTTATCACTAAGTCAAAATTAAGAATGAAGAAAATAATATATCATCATTCTAAAACACAATCATGCCTCATGAACAATGTTTTATACTAATCTTTGGAAAAATTTGTCCTTGTCTTCCTTGAAGACATATTTATCTATTCCAAGTCTAAAGAGGAGCATGAAGAGCACTTGCAACGAATATTAAAAACTGTTGAGATAACACAAGTGTTATATCAAGCTAAGAAACTATGACATTTATCAAAAGATAAATCAATATTTGGGTCACATTGTTACTAGATTGAGAGGAGGTTGAAGTTATTTAATAAGATACTCCACTCCAAGAATGATGCGTATGTGAGATTATTTATGAGTATTATTTTTTATTACAAAGGATTTATAGAGGTATTTCGCAAAATTATTTTCCTTGTCCCTATTAGTGAACAAAAATTTATGATTGTTGAAAAAAAATATTGTGAAATTAAGTTTAAAAATAGCATATTTGAATGGAGATTTTATCTTATGCATAGAGGTTTGCATTGGAGTTGAGAGTTATTGCAAAAAATAGTCATGTAATGTGTTATGAAAATATAGTTACCAACTTAACGAGAATTGTGACCTCAAAACAAGAACTTGACCAAAAAAAACCCATATTTTTGGTTCAAAAACACCAAAATCAACATGTCTTAAAAAGTGGTGTTACTAGTAGCACCCATCTTTAGGAGGGTTGTTAAAATGTCCTTTTTTTTTTTAAATCGGAATTACCATTGTTCCCTATTTTTTAGGGGATTAATATTACAATTTGGTTGAAATCATGGAATCAAAAATCAGTATTGTCCCAAAAAAAACTTAAAATCAACCCTTAAAATGAAAAGTGGTGATAGCACTAGCACCCCCTTTTCTTCAGGGTTAACATTACAACTTGTTTAAAATTGTGACCTTGATGATTAATATCATTGCAAACCAAATCATGAAATCAACCTTTAAATCTAAAAGAAGTGCTACAAGTAGCATACTTGTTTTAAAATTTAAAACTACAAAACTTTTTGAGACTATGATGTAAAAACCAAAACTAATAAAAAGAGGATCGTTAAAAAGGAAAATAAAAATATAATAATATTACTAAATATTTATCAAATGAAAAACTCTTTATAAATATATAAAAAACATGTTTTTTTGGAAAAATAAAAATAAATTGTTTAAATGAAAAGGCATAATAATATTAAAAAAAAAAAAAAATTAATAAAAACTCAATTAAAAAGAAATGGGAAAGAATTAATAAAAATTAATTCTAAATCTTTTGAAAAATAGTAATAACATTTGAAAATCCTATTTGGGGTGTCTACGATGAAAAGGGAGTGTGGGGGCAAGGTGGACTGCCATTGCCCCACCTGGCCAAGCGGCTAGCGGACATGGTAGTATGCCCCGTTAAAATGTTTTATGGCGCTATTGATCTCAAGACCTTGCCTCATACAAGTTTACTGCAAAATACTTGAACTCATGCTTGAATATTATCATTGCATTGAATATATGTCATTTTGTCAGCCTACATGTCAAGTCTCTTCTCATGTGATGCTCATTCCCACTCCAATGCAGCTTATGGTGCTCTCCTTCACAGTGAAATTCTCATTTGGTTCTATTGGGAACCATAGCACCCCATCTAAAATTATTGTCTTAGCTCTCTCTTATCTGAACTGCGATCATTGGTCATCTCACCTCCTCGAACCTTGGCCAAGCCCTGCTCTTTTGTTCACGGTATACATTTTTTGCTCTAAAATTAATAGGTCCTCCCTCCCCAACTGAGGCAATTTCCAGTTGTCAATATGAAGTATTGGACCAACCCAGTTGTTTTCCTCTCCTCCCCATGTGATGCTCACGATGTTGTCCTCAATTATAGCTCCCCATGCATAATGGATGACAGTCTATCTGGGCACTGAACACCATCAGCGAGAGTTGTCTTGATTATTTATGGTTTGAATAGCTCCTCTCACCTAGTTTTTTGTTTATGTAATTGAATTTGTTGTTGGTATCTACCTAACTATCATTATTGTTTAGAACTCTTCTCGTGCTTCTCATCTTACTCTCGTGTTTTTTTCTCTCTCTCCTCTGGTCTATCTCTTACATATATTTGCTTTCTTTTGCTGGTTTCTCCTATGGGAATTGTGTCTTCCACTTCACTCTCTCCCGATCTAGCTCATCATTTTTGTGGATCATTGGATGTTTTCTCTTTCTCTGATTCTTGGCTTCCTTTGTCACCAAGTCACTTGACCCTTTCCCTTATACACGTGAACCCTCTTTTTGCTCCTACCACTTATACCCTTTCTTCCTTGATAACTTGCTCTTAATTCCTTGTTGGGTCTCTCACCATACCCTATCATCATACACATGTCCACTGAGTGGCAACTTATTACCAAGAGAAGGCCTCTCGGGGATACTCATGTACCCAGCATCGCTTGGAGGAAACAGTTGCTAGGTTTTGGGATCTCACCCGGGCCCCATCTAAGAGGATCTTGCCTATATGGAACATAAAGGAGCCTCTCATAGCCATCATATTTCAAAAACATAGTTTCCTGTTGAATTAGAAAATTGGGTTCCATATGTTGGACACACGCATGATCGTTTCAAATCATACATGTACACTATCAAATTATATTGGTATTTGAAGTTTCTCCTCGAAATAATATCAATGCATTGGTTCAAGCATCAAGCAAACATCCTACACTTTCTAGAGAATTTGCATTGTCATACGAGGGACCTGGACCAATTCCTTGATCGCATTGAGCATCACCTTCGTATTCCTCCCTCGACAAGTGGCACCCCAACAACAATGACGACCCCATCCAGATTGTAGCCACAAACTCTTATCCTTCTAATTAGTCTCATATTATGCTCTAGTGTATCTTTTTTTCTTAATTTCACAATTCATCCTAATGACCAATCCAACTTTCTTTTTAGCATATGTGTAATCTTTTAGTTTTTTTTAACATTATGTTATCATAAGTCTCTCTACAAAGAATAAACCTTTGATTATGGTCTAGTGCTCCCAGTGAAAGACTCGCCTAAAATATCTAGCATATCCATGTACACTCATGTTTAAAAGGAAATACAATATTTACCTCACCAAAAAATATAGTAACATTTGAAAATAATAATACCCTAGTGGGGGGGTTAATGAGGTAATTAGTGTTGAAGAATCTAGGGAAATTAGATATAATGTCATTCTTCTATACTTGATAGCAATTTGTGAAGCAAATGTTCAATTTAACTTGTTATCTTGAACTTCTTCTCTTATTATTATTGTATGTGTGTTTGTTTACTTCAACAAACTGCTACCAAAACACAAGAAACGAGAACACAAGATATTGGCACTCTGCCAGGGAAAAACTTCTCTCTCTTAGAGAGGAAAACCCTTTCGTAAATTTATCTTGTTGAAGCTTCTTATTGAAAAATTCCAAACCCTAGACCCTGGACAAGAATATCTTCCAAGGACAAGTCAATTCCTTCCTTCTTCCGGCACTTTGTTTCCCGACACTTCGTCCTCCTTCTTCCTTTGGAAACTGGTGATAGACGTTGTTTATGTGATCTCTAGAAGAGATACTTATCTTTGATACTTAGTGAGATCCTTCACCTATGAAGATACCCTCATTCTCTTGTCCAATCGGGATTCTTCTTGATGTGTAGCTGCATACTTGATATGATAGCACTACATCCCTAGTTTCTCGCACGTGTGGGAGGTTTCCTTGTATATTTGACTCATTTTTCCTTCGCTTGGGAGAGCCTATTCTTCCCTCTAGTTGGAGGTCGTATGGGCCTAAGTTTCTATCCAAAACATAGATAAATATGCAACTATGATATTGTTTTTGTAGTGACCGCAGACAACCCTCCTTTCTTCGCACGTGTGACTGCAATTCACCCTAAAAACAGTCCTTTAAACTTAGGTTATGGATCTTTCTTCTTTGCTGCACTAGAGGCTCCTCATACTAGTATTTCTTCACCCTTTACTTGGATTCTCTTACTTTCTGATTTCAGAGGTATGATTTTTTTCTTTGGAGGAGTGGCCAACCTCTATATATAGAGGTATGTCCCTCCTTTAGGTCAACTTGAGGCTGACTAGGAGACTATAGGTCGACTTCACTTTTCTTCTTCGGAATTGCTTCTTTTGGTGATGTCACTGCATGGAGGACTTGTGACTTTTCTTGGAGGGATATCTTTGACTCTAATACATAAATATACATGGTGTAACATTCCCTTAAGGGTCTTCAACACTTTCTTTTGACTCTTTGACTTACCTATAGCACTTTTACATGTGCTAGACCTATTTCAATGAGCAAGAAACTCATTGATAAATATAACAAAATTAATATTTCTTTTCTTGTATAAATACAAATATCAAAATTACATTTATGAAGACCGAACCTAGTTACACTTTATTCAACACTCCCTCTTAACTAGGGAGGTATTCATGGATCATTACAAGGTGTTTGGCTATTTTTCAATATTGAAGAATTCACATAAGAGAAACTGGATTGGCAATCCATATGTTATAACATCATAGTAACCAACATTGTTTATAGCGAGGCCTTGACTAACATCTCTATCTCTCATAAGATCAAAGCAAAATGTTGGTGAGACGAATGACTTATAGACACCTTGATCATTTTATGATAGTGGAAAAACCTGTGAACAATTTATGAAACCAACGTTTTGGACTAGCAGCACCTGGAAACCCTTATTAAATCAAATGAAAAAGCATTAAACTAATCTATTACTCCCTCTTAATAACATTTGATAAGTCAAAAAAATTCTTCAATTCAAATTAATTCATAACTAGTTACTCATTTATATAACATATCATACAATATATCTTTATATATCTTTATAATAATAATTATAGGAATAACAATAATTAACTGATAGATAAATAACTATTA
>APFE030663108.1:146718-170786 GCA_000404065.3 Pinus taeda
TAATAGGTACCCAATCCCATGGATTGATGACCTCCTGGACCAACTGAAGGGGGGGAATATTTCATCAAGATCGATTTGAAGTTAGGATATCACCAGGTACCAATCGAACCCTCTGATGTGTGGAAGACTGCCTTCAAAGCCAAGGATGGCCTTTTCGAATGGTTGGTTATGCCTTTTGGATTGACAAATGCTCCTGCAACCTTCATGAGGCTAATGGATGACATCTTGTGGCCATTCAACAACTCATTTGTAGTGGTATACTTGGATGACATCCTGATCTTCAACCAGATTTGGGAAGAGCACCTCCACTACATCCAACAGGTTCTCCAAAAACTGTAGCAACACAAGTTATGTGCCAATTTGGAGAAATGCACTTTTGGCATGACCCAGGTTCAGTATCTGGGATACATTATTGATGAACAGGGGGTGTATGTGGATCCAACCAAGATCCAATTCATTCAGGATTGGCCATCTCCAACCACTCTGACAGAGCTTCGCAACTTTCTAGGTCTTTCCAACTTCTACCGCAGGTTCGTGTTGGGATTTTCTCATATCACTTGGCCCTTGAGTCAAGCCACCAAGGGAGGAGCGAAAGCAAAATTCTTTGGTCTAAATCTCAACAGAAGGCATTCACAGAGTTGAAAGATCACCTCTGCTTGGCACCAATGCTCGCATTACCAAACTTGCAACAACCATTTAAGGTCGAGACAGATGCCTTTGACAATGCTATTGGGCAGTCCTTACTCAACATGGGCATCCAGTGGCATATCACAATGAGACACTTTCAGACACAATCCGGAATTATCCCACTTATGACAAAGAGATGTATTCCATTGTGCAGGCCTGCCGATAATGGAAGCATTACATTTTGGGGAAGGAAAGGGTCATCCACACAAACCACCAACCCCTGCAGTTCATACAGGCCCAAGGGAAATTGTAGAATGATCGCCATCAGAAGTGGTCCACATACCTGCAATAGTTCCATCTAAATATCAAGTATAAGAAGGGCAGCACCAATGTTGCAGATTGCCTCAGTCGATCACCGATCATGGCGTGAACCACTTTTCTCAACTCTTGTAGGCATGAGACTTCTGATTGGCCACTTCTCTACAAAAGCGACCCATAATTCGGCCACACATACCAAACACTCTTGGAGGGTCAGCATGTTCCAAATTTTCACCTCCAGGATGCCCTGTTATGCCACCTGGGTCACCTTTGTGTTCCTTCAAGCGAGCGTGCCAAGATGATTTGGGAAGCACACTATAGTCGAGCTACTGAGCATTTTGGGGTTAAGAAAACAGTGGCAGTACTGCAAAAATATTTCTATTGGTCGAATCTTCGACAGGATGTCGGGAAGTACATCAAATCATGCACTGCCTGCACCATTGCCAAACCAACCATCAAGAAGCAAGGCCTCTATACCCCACTGCCTAACCCGAGTCGACCTTGGGAATCCATCTCCATGGATTACATGGCAATCCTTCCTTAAGCATGGAAATGACTATGTTTTTGTGGTCGTCGACAGGTTCTTGAAGATGGCCATTATGGCGGCCTGCAAGAAGAATATCACAGTAGAAGCCACTGCTAAACTCTTCTTTGAACAAGTGTGGGTACACTTTGGGATCCCACAGTGTATCATCTTAGATCGGGACAGCAGGTTCCTCAGTACATTTTGGTCCAGTCTCTAGTCGATGTTGGACACCAAACTCACGAAGTCCACAACCTTCCATCCTCAAACTGATGGCCAGACAGAGGTTGTCAACAGGATGATCATACGCATTATGTGCATGTACAACTCAAAGCATCCACGCACATGGGACGAGAGCCTCCCCTATGTTCATCACAGTTACAACTGAGCTCTCCACAGCGCGACTAGCCAAAGCCCTTTTCAGGTGGGCTTGGGATTCCAGCCACTATGCCCCATTGATGTGGCCATGCCATTTGTAGCTACTCACATAGATTCGGCTCATGTCCACTCTGAAACAGATAAGGAAAACAGCTTCATTGAGCACATCCAACATATTCACCAGCAGGTCCATGACATTTTGGAGAAATCAAATACCAAGTACAAGGAGAAACATGATCAACATCGGGTGCCACACAAGTTTCAGGTGGACGACAAAGTCTGGTTGTATTTGCAAAAGGAACGCATTACCGGAGCCTATCGGAAACTCAGACCACTTTGATATGGTCCTTACACCATTACCAAGGATGTGGGAGACAATGAATTTGAGCTCAGCATTCCCCCATTCCTTGGCCTGCACCCAATGTTCAATGTGGACTGCCTTCAGCGATACTTTCCACCATTACTAGACACATTTGTTATTGTAGAATAGCTCACACCCACAGAGTTAAATCCAGATTGCGTGGAACAAGCTGCAACTAATCGGATCATGAACACACAGATCAAGCACAATCACCAGCAGAATATCCAAATGTATCAAGTTGTCAAAGCAGGCCAACTCCTTCACCAGGGCAAGTGGCTCACCAGGGACCAATTTCAGCAGAAGTTCCCTTATCTCATGGAGGAACCCAACGCAAGGGGGACCATTGCTTCCTAAGGGGGGGGGGGGAATGATCTAGGTGGATATTGGTGGCCACCCACAAATTCCACTTGGACCCCGACCATTGCTTCTTTCTGTTTTTCAGTTTCCTTAATTGTAGCACAGTTTACTATTTTTAGCAGTTTTTCGGGTCCTAAACTTCCGGATTTGTTTTGAGGCCCTATATGACGTTTTTTTGGAAATCTACCGCCAGCGATTTTTCTTTACAATCGTCTTTTTTTTCATAGTCCTCGGAGAGATCTTTCCAACGGGCTATCATGCACATCAAACGGAGATAATATGACCAAGTTGTGACCCCAGGAAGTTGGCTGTCCAACTCACCCCAACGAGGCCCATAAAGTCTTGGTGTTATATCTCCTCGGGTTAGGGTTTTGGTTGTTTAGGGTTTGCTCTTATTGTTCAATAATAAAAAAGGTCGTTGAGCCTCATTGCAAGGCATTTCAGAGGCATGTAGCCGCCACATCTCTTCTCAGAGATAAGCTACCATTGCCCTAGATGGTTCGTTTCCATTTCTGTTTGTAAGCATATTTCAAAATTTTACATTAATGAAATGAAGTATTATTTCCGCTGCATCTCTGTGTTTATGGTTATCTCTGTAATTTGTTGCGTTCCTGTTTAAATCTGGATCATTGTGGATGAGGTCCTATAATAGGTATGCTCCTTCTATATGAATATCTTGAGCTATATCTACACCATGTTCCTATATTCTAGAAGATGATACTTAACCATGCATTCTATCCTATCTCTATATGCTCCTATGCTACTCAAAACTTTGAAAGAAGACTTAAGTAAAGAGGTTGACTTAGTCATAGTAGAGATCTGGAGGATCTTCCTTCTTCTGCTTCTTGTCTTCCTCTTTCACTTCTTGAGTTACGTGAGGTTCTTCCCTTTTTCTCTTTTTGTTTTTGTACTTCTTAAGTTTGGGACAATCCCTTTTGCAGTGTCCATATTCTTGGTATCCAAAGCATTGGACTTTGGACATATCTCTATTTCTTGTTCTTCGTGGACAAAATTTGCCAAATTTTCCCTTTCTCTTGGCCATGGTAGCAAATGCTTTCTCCTTTCATCGCACATCATCCTTTGCTTTGAGTCTAGTTTCCTTTATCTTGCATAGAGACCATAGTTCACTTAGCCACCTACCCATACTTGGTAAACGATAATCACCAAGTAAAGAATTAATGATCAGCTCACTCTCTTTCTATCCAATATTGTTTATTGGTTAAGAATAATGTTAAATTCAATGGATAAGATGGAAAAGTAGTGAGACAATGATTGGCTCACTTCCTAGTGGTTATTTTCTTCCTCCATTCTCGTGCCATCTCCACTCCCACTCCTCCTCCCATGACCCTCGTAACCCTCCCTCTCCCGCATTCTCCCATACTATGAGTTATGTGTCAAATCATGGCCTATAGCGATGGGTTTACAACTTATCACTTGTTATGAGTAGTGTGTTATAAACCTACCACTACAAGTTGCGAGTTTTCAACAAGCCATTAGTTGAAACCTACTACTATAAGTTATGAGTTTGTGCATAGTTCACAACATAGGGATGTAGAGAGGTATGAGAGAAGAAGGATCACATGTGCCACATGAGGGAGGAGTGTGATGAGGACGAGACAATAAGGAGAAGTAACAAAGGTTTGTGGAATAAAGGCTTCACAAATTCTCATTTTTCATTTTTTTATTTTACGGGTTAAAAAAATAAAAATAATTTTATTTCTAATTTTATTTAATTGCTTCTATTTAAAACATATATATATACAATTTGGAAATCGTGAGTTATATATATAAAAATAAATTATTTTCCACTTTTATTATTTTATATTTTTAAACTATTTTATAACAAAACTATTTTACTTTTCTCTTAGTTACTTTTTTCATTCAGTTTTAATAGTATGTATATTGTTTTAAATTGTTCGTGCTCTTTTACATTCATTTTTAATAATGAGATAGGTAATATATTTTAATTTGTTTTATGGTAAGTTTTAAATTTGTTTTATATTTTTTTATTTGAAGGCGTTTTTCCCTTTATTAATATTATTGTGCTTTTTTAAATAAAAATAAATAAATATATTTTTTCTTGCGGTTTGATATTTTTTTATATATATTTGATTCAAAAATGTTGTAATTTTAAAGTTGAAAAAAAATGTTAAGTGTAATATTACATTTTGATTTAAAAGTTAAGGTTGTGGTTTTAGTTCATAATGATAATAGTTGTTAAAGTTATGATCTCAAACAAATTGTAATGTTAAATTTGAAGAAAAGGGGTGTCATTACTAGCATTACCTTTTTTTAAATGTAACTCAGATATTATTTGAGGAAACCATAAGAAAAAAGAAAAGGAAAGAAAAAAATTGATATGGATAGCACCACATTTTGTGTTTAGGGGACGAGTTTAAGGTTTCTGTTTGCAACTTTATAGATAACGGTTGCAAAATTTTATAATCTTGACTATGAAAAGAAAAAGGATGCTACCAGTAACACTAATTTTTGAAAAATGCATGAAAATAACCACTAATATAAATTCCAAAAAAATGAACTCTAGAGAGTTCTCATCAAATCCGTAACTTTATTTGAATTATAAAGGTTAAATGAGCATGAATAGATATGTGGAAAATGACTTGGCATTTATTTTGATGGTGCATGTGTTAAACATGTGCAAGCACCACTTGATAAGCAAAATAAATTACATTGAGCTCAAATAATAAAAATTTGCATAATTTGTTTGACCAACCAAATTTGAATGATAGATAGACAATACAATTTGAATTCCTTTGTGAAATTGATATTGAGACCACAAATAATAAGAGGGAAAGAAAACAAAGATGTTGATGCATTCAAGGGGAAAATGCATGTACAACATGTATGAGTGATTAGCATATGCAAAATTAATTTGAAAACAAAAAAAGTATTGGAACCTACTTTTAAGTGAAGGGATTGTAATCAGAAAAAATAAAATACAAATATGATTTTGATAAGAAGGGTATCTATAATGATGTGATTGTTTTTATTTCGTCGGTTATATGGTTGAGATTACCCATGGGTTTTGAACTAGTGACCTTAACATCAAGGAGTTTCTTAATGGTATACCCAATCACCATCTATTCAAAGCCTCGTGGGAAATGATCATGTGATTGTATTTTCATTTATAAAAATTGAATATATGTTCAAGTACACTCTTTGGAATTAAAAATATAATTTTAAATGAGATGCATAATGTCTCATGTTCTAACCATCTAGAGTATCAAAAAACAATTACAATAGTAAAGAAACAATACGTCTAATATGGGATGAAAAAA
This sequence comes from Pinus taeda, assembly GCA_000404065.3. Taxonomy (NCBI): domain Eukaryota; kingdom Viridiplantae; phylum Streptophyta; class Pinopsida; order Pinales; family Pinaceae; genus Pinus; species Pinus taeda. The sequence goes on from APFE030663108.1 coordinate 152,582, forward strand.
GATGTTGAATACACATCTACATGTGTAGAATGTCAACAAGTCCAAGTTGGACACCAACATCTAGTTGGTTTACTCCAAAATTTTCTACAATTAAAATTGAAATGGGAAGTTGTGAAATAGACTTTTGACTAGATTTTCAAGAATCGTGACACAACATGGTTGATCATCGTGTTGGTAGTGACTAAATTGTCAAAAACTGCCCATTTTATTTCAATTTGGTTTGTCCCTGAGGTTTTTGACATTGTTGGCACAGATAAGATTTTTAGAAAAAAGATTGTTAGATTATCTCATTAGATTATTTCAATCAATTTTAATGTATTGTTTCAAAGAGAATTCTCACAAGGTCTCTAGTTCTAGTTCCATTAAGGTTCAAGTCCTATTGGGTCACCAATTGTTATTGTGACTTACAGTCGAGCATCCATTTATCAAAATAATTCTAAGAAGAGAGGGGAATCTCATGAGGTTTCCCCAGCGGGGAAAGAGGATTCTTAGTTTGCAAAAGCATTATTTATGATAGAGACAGAAATTTCAACATGAATTAATTAAAGTGCCCATCATGACATTGAAATTTCACAAAATTTATAACTTGTGGTCTAATGGACGAGATAAAAAGGAAAATCAAGTGAAGACATATTGCACATGTATGTGATGGACAAATTATCCAATTAGGAATCTTGGCACATGTACTTGGTGGGGTTTGTGTATATTAATGATTTCCATACATTATTAAAAATGAGTCCATTTGAAGACCTATATTACAAACAAAGTTATCAACTTTATGAGGAGCTTCTAGAGTTCTTATTTATTTTAAAGGTTTCATTTAATCACTCTTTTTTACCTTCATTCCAAATTTTGGTGTTATCAGTAATACCTTTTGTTTGGTGGGGGGGTTAAAATAATAGAATTCCGCAACCATTTCCCTAACACCTTTTTTTTCCCAAGGTTAAAATTACATCTTTTCACAACTATCACCTTAACACCCTTATTTTATTTTCAGGGATAAATTACAATTATTCGTGACCATCATCTGAACAACCTTGTCATGACACTAACCAAATCCCTAAAATCAACCCACAAATAGAAAAGTGGCACTACCAAGAGTATTGAATTTTGTTTGAGGATAAATTATAACGTGTTTAACACCATGTTCTTAACAAACAGTGTCATTCTAACCAAAATCTTAAAATCAACTTCCAAATCAAAAAGTGATACTAGTGACAGCCACCATTCTATTTGTTTTAATAGAGTTGCATTTTTTTCATCATCATGATCTTGGCAAATGTTGTCATTACAATGAAAATCTTAAAATTGACCCGACTAAAAAAAATATCCCCTCAATGACACCCCCTTTTTATTTTGGGATTTAAAATTACAACATTTTTTGAAACCATTGTCTTAAAGATCTATCATTAAAAAAATCACAAAAATAAATAAATTGTTTTTAAATAAAAACTTACAAACACAAATTTTCATTTTAAATTTTTTTGAAAAAAAAATAAAGAAAAAGAAAGGAGACAAAAAAAAACATATTTAAAACAATTAGGAGAAAAAAATAAATCAAGAAAAACCATAAACCATAAAAATGAGATTTAAGTTAAAAGTTTAAATAAATAAATAAATAAACATTAAATGTAACAGCCCTGGTGAAAAATCCATGTAATAAAAGTAAATAAAGGCAAAATAATAACCACAGATAATGGGACACTTATTCCAAGCTGAATTTTTGGGAAAATCCTAGTGATGGGGATCACTTGTGATTGTTTATGGCTAAGAAAGTTGACAAAGGGAATGGCTAAGGCTTTGGAAAGGCAAAATGGCATTTTGGCACATTTATTTATGAAAATAATGGAAATTAGGAGAAAAGGGAGGTGAAAGGTCACAGGTTGCATGTGAGGATGAAAATGAAGGAAAATAATGGGAAATGAAGAAAATAGAAGCCTCATTCATAAAAAGGTTTCTGAGGATCAATTAGTAACCTTTTGTCAGTTCAGTTTTGGAGCTCTGTCATTATTCTCTCTCTCTCATACTCTTGGAGACTTAGAGTTTTCTTGGAGCACTCTTGGAGAGTGTGGCATACTTGGATTCTTGGAGAAAGGAGGCAAAGGAAGAGTAGGAAAGCACAAGAAGGCATCAAGATCGGCAGCTACATCAAATTTTCTTACAGGTACCAAGTTGCATGTATGTTCCCTTCACTAGTTTTGGCATGCATGGCATATGCATGTGGATTTTTTGTTGTGATCTATCATTGGCATGGAGGATGGTCGAGATTGACAGTGGAATGCCTAGCCTTGACATTTCCTCGATAGCCATGGTGATTGTGGGTTTATTTTCATTGTTGTGTTTCTGGTTGGTTCTCATGTTTCCTTAGCTTGGGTTAAGTTACTAGTCCTCGAGCCTTGGTTGGACAAACGCTCTAGAGCCCTTGGTGGGTTGAGTTACTAATCCTGGAGCCTTGGTTGGACAAACACTTTGGAGCCCTGGAAGGCTTGGATAGAAACCGATCTAAGGATGGTTTTGTGATGTCCGACCGTGAGGTGGAATCATTGTTTGATATGTTGAGGTGGATGGCCACTGGAAGCCCTAGATGGTTTTGTATTGATGTGTTCTATGAGATCCCACATTCATTCTTGGAATATGGCACGAGGGTGAATGGATGAAGGATATTTGGCTCAGCCATTCTACAGTCGAGTGGAACGAGGAAGTCCCATCCTGGGTTTAGATTTTGCATCATTAATGAAAGTGTATTTCTCCTTGTATTTTACGAACATTTTGATGTATTATATGTGGTATATATTGTTGTACATTCGTGATTATTTATGTTGTTATTATGATGGTTATGTATGTATTTTATGACAATAGCCATGTGTGGCTCTAATCATGTTTGTACTTGTAATTGAATGGTCAATGTATCTATGACCTAATGGATGGAATAGCAGTTGATGTATTGAGGCATCAATGGTTCTTAGCGATTATCAGTTAAGTATGAGACCCCTATGCTCAGAACTGTTAATTAAACTTGTAGATTACACATTTACAATATGTTTGAAAAAATGCATGTCATGGCTAGTAGGGGTCCAATCAAGGTCTTGAACAAGTATTTGTTTTAGTACTATCATTTCCATGTTATTTTATTGCTCTGGAGAGATGGTTCAATTCTGGACAGTGACCTAGGCTCTAGGCCTTAAAAAGTGGCTTAAATCCTGGAGTCACTGGCATAACACTAACAATTTTGGTCTCTAGTCGCTAGCAGGAAAGCCTGTGAGAGTGACTTTGGGTTGTTGGTCGCACCCATGCCTATAGCATGGGAGCAACTAAGCCTTAAATTGTCCAAAAGCTCAATGGGACCCCAAGGCAAGTTTTCTAAAGTATTGGATAGGTTCTTGAGGGTCCTCTAGCTGATAATTAATGTCTGTATAGTGTGTTTTCGTCAGTTCCACTTCCTTAACATGACTTAGGAGGTCGAATCATATCATAGTGGCCTCTTGTCGCATGTTTACCCCGACTAGTCAGTTGCTTGGGTAGATGTGGGAAGAGGGTGTTACATTAAAATTTGTGTATAGACATAGACATAGACATAGACATATACATAGACATATACATATACATAGACATAGACATAGAAATAGACATAGACATAGACATAGATATAGATATATACATACTTACAAAGTTAAATAAATAAAATACATAGTAAACAAAAATTACAGATTATGTGTGTGCAAGAGAGCATTTTAGACTTTACAAAACGGAATTACAACCTGCATGGTTAAAAGGTGTGCTCAGTGCATCCCAACCCCTCGAGCATGTGGCACTTTTGTGTTTCACAACTACCTAGTGTGGTACAATGTTAATTCACCCTGACTACGTCTCACAATATATTACTCTTGTTAGCTTCTATATTATTTATAGTTGCAGAATAATCAATAGAGAGCAGTAACCATATTGCCACATCTACCACATTGCATAACTTATTTGCAATAAAAGACATCCACAAATAATCATACACATGTACACAATATTTATAAGGGAATGGCCCCCATGGCTTCTTTTATAAAATATCACAAGTACATCAAATCCCTAAGACAATGGTTTAGTCATCATAGAGTACAATTCCAAAACCCATAACAAATACAATAGAAACATGTTCACCCGATCCCACCCTACGCATGTCACCCTTCACCCATCCTAGTTGAAGCTCAATTCATTCCTCCCTTCGCTCAAGTTTTGCACAACCATAGCCACACCCGAGCTACTTCCCCATCCTTGACTTTTGTCCCTACTCCTCACACTTCGCTTCTTTTCTTATAACTCAGCTCCACTTGCTTGCCTTTCTCCTCATGAACTTTCTTCTATTTAAATATCACTTCGGTTTGCAAACGTGACTCCTCCTCACAACCCTTCACTACAGTCAAGTTGGCACATTGTTTATGTAATGTTACTTTAGGTCGAGTTGACCTCCCGTCGCCCCACTCTCGCTTACCCACCACTCAATGGTTCATCCATCACTCGGACACATGACACCTCGAGCCAAGATACATGCTTAGTTAAACAACTCTTGGTTGACTCATCTTGGGGCACATGTCTTGGTTGTGCCATGCCCTTGCAACACTTGTGCCACCTAGCCCACATGTGAAGAAACCCCAACTTCAGTTTTCTGACACTCATGTTGGCATGCTCTCGCCCAACCTGCAATATTGTTGCATTCATCGCAATATTTTCATTGCAAATCTTGAGATGAGGGTGTCACTCTCGGTTTTTTGCCTCACTACAGTTTCCAAGGTGCATACTTGATGCATGGATGCCCTAGTGCCCTAAGGCCTAACAATGTCAAACATTGATATAAAAGTTGTTATACGACATAAGGGGGTGCTAACCCGCAACTTCACCCATATTATGCAACAACATAAAAATCGTTGTTTCTCAATGGATTTTATGCCACCACAACATGTGAGGTGTTGGAGTGTACCAATCCCCCACCCCTTCCATGTTGTTTGATGAAGGATTTTATGCTATCATCTGGCATGGGAAAAATATAGCACTGACACCCTTCTACACCTCCCATGCCAAACAAAAATTGCACCCTCCCACGTCATGCAGTGACATAAAACATAAAAACCGCCACTTGTCAACATGGGAAAGCCACTGCACCCCTCTCATGTTGTACAACAACATAATAAAATCCACCACTCCAATGATGCTTATGTGGTCGATACTTAGCATGGAAAGGGTGAGGGGTTGGTATTAGGTGTGCAAGGGTTAAATAGGTTGAGAAGGTGATTGAAAGAATTTGATCTAACCACCCATCCTAAAAGCCCCCTTCATCCTACCCTTTAACGCCTTTATTTCCATATTTTTGTTTTTAAATGTAAATTTATTATTTTTAAATAATATTTTTTTTATTTTTAGATTTTCTCCTGCAAAAAGAATTGTATTAATGCTACCGACATTCAGACACTTACCCAAATACTTTACTTAATTGTTTCTTCAACTCTATGGTTGCAGTAATTTCTACTTAACAATCATTGATTCCTTAATCTTTGTAAATGTTCAAAAGATGGCGCAAACACCTATTGCAGGAATTATTACCAATGATCAAAAATACCTTCATACACATCAATCTTCATCTCTGCATACTCATTATACGATTCATGTTTTCTCTGCCCTTTTGGGTATTTATTGGCTACTCCAGAACTTGAGACAGTTACTATTAATGATTTAAATAACTAATGGAAAATGTCCATGAAGGGATCACACAAACTTCATAAGAGAATCAAATACTTGTCCAGAAACAAAGGCTCTATCACAGACAACCATTTCTTTTATTTTTCATATAACAGGTGGGTTTAAAAATGGAGATCGTTTCCCAAAAAAAAAGTTTATCTGGGTGCTCAAGCTTGCACACAAATACAATTTGGCACAATATCTCCTTGAACTCGAGTCCACCTCTCGAGCTATGTTTTGCATAATATCTTGAACACCATTTCAATGAGCGTTTATACATTGCAATCTGATTAAGGACATGATTCCTTTTTCAACGCCTTCAATTTCTCCCAGCAGCAATAAGATTTCGATCAGCAATAGAAACAAAAGGATCTACAGGAAAACTGTATGTGTATACACAACAATCGAACTCCTTCCCATACATCTCAACGAAATCTCAAGGTGATTTCTAGAAGGAGATTTCTTCCCTTCCAGAGGGTGGCTTTCTTATCATTATTCAACTGTGACCTAGGCGTTAACTAAATGCTCTTCATGTAGTTTTCATATCTTTCAAACTTCCAAATGCCCACAATGCAAAGTAATTTGTTTTGCATTATGGCCATGCTCCAATATAACCCTTGCAATCTCCCATAATCAAATCTCACATTTCGATTTTCTCCGCGCTTTGGAATCGCCTCACAGGAACCAAATATTCATGTAACTACACCTTGTGAGAAGTCATACAAACATCAAACCCTGCACACATGTCTATACCTACAATTTCCAGATTTTAACTGTTGAATATTCTGCCAATTCACCATTGTGCTCAACAGAGACATATATCCCAATATCACACAAACAAAGATATTACAAACCCCAAAAACACATAAACCCTCAACTCGAATTCTCAGAGTGAATTTGATGTCTATTCTGTCTATACAAAAATTCTATTTGCATGTCTTGCATACAGACATTATACATAGAAATTTCCCCAATTTGTTGCAAATCCTTAACTCAAGTTTTAGTCCTCTCACTTGATATATTTCCTGCTTTCTATCATAAGTCTGAATTCACACTTTCAGATTGGAGTTACACAAATCAACCAGAGAATTGTTTAATGAAAATTTCATTTCATAATCATAATATGTACATAGATCTACTAGAAACCCTAGTTCCTCTCTATGGCCTGATTTCATATTCATTTGGCCATCCTAATCCCTTTAGGATTACAATGATAAATAGAATTTAGAAACAAAGAAGATTTTCTAGATCCTAAAATCACTCCAATTATTTCTAAGATCTCCAAGATCTTTCCTATCCTAACAACCCATCCCTATCCATGGTTATTTTAGAAATATGACTCATACTTTCTATAATAAATAAAGAAACTAAAATTATTTACAATAATGAATTGGAATTCCTTCTCAAAGTTCAAAACCCCCTATTTGGAGCTTTCCCTTCTAAAAGTTTGAATTGTTGGAAATGACTTGGAAGTTGGAATGCTCCTACATCATACTCCCAAGGTAGAAAAATTATGACCTCCTGGTCATAAGTCTTTGATGAACCAATCCTCCTAGATTCGAAACTCTGTATTGTAGTTGATCATCCATTTCTTTATGTTGTTGTTCAGTTGTTTTTGTTGTTGTTGCATTCCAATTCCTAGGTTTCCAAACTTTGTTTTGTAACTTTCCATTAACCTTATTGATGCACTCTTGTACAGTCATTTTCTTCCTACTACTGATTGCCCTTCTCACTGCAGTATGGCTTAGGAATTTCACCCATTATCATTCTCATCTCATCAATCACTTTGTCCAAACTATCCTCTTGCTGGTACATACTGCTACCTCTTTGCTGAAATTTGTTGTTGTTGTTGTCCATTGACATTGCATTTCTTCTTCATTTATGTCATTGTTGTATGGCAATTTAAATTATCTTCTCCTCCAAACTAGCTGAGTCTAAAAACTCTATATAGTCCTTACTACATGTATCATTTTTTAGACATTTATTTAAGTACCTTATTTCTTTCTCAAAATTTCTAGACATTTGCTTTGAATGTTGTACTTGAGGATCAATTTCATCTTTAGGAAATAGTACATATTTATTTATTTAATCACATTTTCATGTTCATCAACACTTCCTACAACCTCATAATCAATTTGAAAAATAAAATTTAGCTCTTGTTATTTAGATGTCGTAAGCATCCATTTATTGTTAGGTGCTTGTGAACATGTTTCATATTTGGTTGTAATCTCTTCTCTTGGATGAAGTCCTCTTAGAAAATTTTCCAATAACTCTAACTCCTCATCATGTTTCTTGAGTATTTCATCCAAATGTTTCTCCTCATTTCTATTCCTCCTTTGGCTATCTCCATGATCCAACTTTGTCTTGTTCTCTTCACAAACAGGGTCTTGCAATTGTCCTCCAGTAATTGCATTACATAGTTGTGTATTGGTCTCCACTTGCTTACCCTTATGAGACAATGTGGTTCCATCCTCCTCCATCTCTATGATAGCTTCAAATGATTGTCTTTCTTCTGCTAAACCTGCAATCATACACAGATTGTTAGTTTCAAAAACACAAGGAATTTTAGCCTCATTTGATGCCTCTATCATCAAATCTTCCTCATGTTGCTTTGAACTTTCCACATAGTTCCTGAGAATCTCAATAAGTCTCCCATTAGGTTCATCTCCAACAAATGACCCTTGTTGTGGCTCACAAAAGTGAACTCCCCCTTCTGTCATTAACCTTTGCTTAAGCCAAAATCTCGTAAGCCTCCCATTCCTTAACTGAGCATTCATCCTTTGCCTCGGTCTTTCCTACAACAATTTCCACTTCACCTTCTTCTATAGATTCCATCTACACTTTTGGTCTTCATTTCTTTCCTATAGCAGTTCCATCAACACATCTAGTTGCACCTTAATCATAGCTAGATCTCTATCAAATTTCTCATTAACTTTCTATGGCTTCCATGAGGACCTTTATTGTGACCATTAGTAGTCATTGTCTTGATTCCTTTATGAGCTTCCTCTTGCTCACTGTGAGCTGCATTGAAGCATATGTAACAAGCTAACTCCATCAACCTGTTACCAAATACCTTACTAAGCTTCTCCATGACATAGTCTCCTTTTGGATTTCTCTTGATTGCCTTCTCTAGGACCACCTACTTAGCACTTCTTACTCTTCTAGCTACTACAATTTGTTGATTTCTATAACATCGGATGTGCTTTAGCCTCCATATTTTGCAGAGAGCCTAAGACACATGCATTCTCCTAGACCCATAAATTGTTTTGGGAAAATTCCACACAGAGATGATTTAATTAAAATAATTAATCATTTTTAATGTATTCCTAAATCTAAACTTAGGAAATGTGATTAATTAAAGGGTATCAATTAAGTCATGGTGAAATCTTCTAGAATAAGACATGGATCGAGTTCTAGTTAATCTTAGCCATCGATTATGTTTTAATCTTGGTAGTTGAAGTATCAACGATAGATTATAATAAAAAACTCGATGGGGGTTGAGAACACACTTAGAGCCATCATGGATTTGATATTGTTGGGAAATCGAACTCCAGAGTAGCAGTTGTGAGTTGTCGAAGGTGATTCAGTAGTTTCGAAGCAATGAGAGAGGGGAAGGGATAGTAAGGCCGAAAGGAATTTTTTTCAATCCGGTGAGTGTATAGCAAGAGAGACAACATAGTCCATAGAGAGGCTGACGCAGTGCAGAGAGGCAACATAGAGCTTCAAAGGGAGATTTGTATTTGTTGAGGAGAAGTTGAGATTAAGAGGTAGGAGCCAGAGTGAGAGCACAAAGGCCAAAAGATCGAGTTTCCAAAGCAGCAGTTGATCAGCAGAGTGAGAGATATGTTGGTCCCAGCAGGTTGACGCAGAGACGACATTGAGGCAGCAAGGGGCAACTCATCTTAAGCTAAGGTTAGTGTTGGATCACCGGTGGAAGTGATATTTTTCTCCCTAGAATTATGTCAATCATTTTCTCTGTATGGACTGCTAGATTTGGGCATCCATAGATTTGTACTCAGATTTACTACTGCATAATAATAAAACCCTCAGTTGTTACACCGGTTTTCCCATGTTGGGTTTTTCGGGGGACATTGGTCCAAAAATAACTATGTATATGTGTGTGTGCATCTATTCTTCAGCATTATTTTTCTTCTGCAATATTTTTTATTTGTGAAGGCTACAATGTATGTTTTTCGATATTTGTCGTAGAAAACTACAAATAATTTGTTTAAGTAATTTAACAAAAAGGAGAAATATTAGCAATTGTTGCAGTAGGATTTGGGATCACTGAATTTTCACATGGTATCAGAACGCAGATAGAATTCAGAGAGCTCAGTAGCGAAGGGGAGAAGGCAGTTCGAATTTTTGCGTATGCAGTAGTTCAAAACCCTCAGGGGCAGTGTATTTCCTTGCCCAAGAGGGACAGGTTTTCGTGGAAATTTTACTTCTCTAAGTGATTCGATAAAGAATAAAATTTTCCAGATAGAAGAGTACCAGAGGTAGAGGGAGTAGCAGTCCTTTTCTTACAAAGAAGATCTTCAGCTGGGACACAAATTTTGCAGCAGTTTTCTAGTGCATATAGCGTCAGGAGGAAGGAGGAGCACACACTGAGGGAATTTTTTCCTTAGGGGAATTCTAGCCAAGAAGTTTGAATATTCCTAGTGGAGAAACCGTAGTTGTGTGCAGAATTTCTCACTCCAGAGGGAAGTGTGAATAGTTCGGCAGCAGCTACGCAGAGGAGAAGAGGAGGAATTCGACATTTTGAAGCAAACAAAGTTCCTTCTACAAATTAATTACTCCAGAAGACTTGGAATATAAAGATATCCATGAGGATACAAATATTAAATGTGTGAATAAGAATGAATAAGGTTGAATGATTACAATGAGAACGAGAGGCTTGCTTATATATCAAACAAGTGTCTCTTCATGGAGAGTCATGTCTCATTTAGACATGCCTCTTTAACCTAACTACTAATCATTATTACAATTATCCTTATTATTTATATATATTTTATTCGTAACATTGCCTTCTTCCTCAAAAAGCTTTGTCCTCAAAGCTTGTTAATGAAAAAGGCTTGATCTCTTTTTCGGCTTCGAATGTCTTTCTGTCTCGGATCAGTCATCTTCGTCGATACAAGCTAATATGATCTTCTAAGTGACAAACAAAATTTTTGCACTAAGAAGGGATCAGATCATCCTAGAATAATCTTTTGTGTAGTATTGTGATCACTGGAATTTTGTAACAACTTGTTAGCATAAGACTGGATTCAGGTTACATCACTATTATCTGGAACATCAATTTGTTGTTTCAGTTCTGAGTGGTCCTAATATGTAGCGTGGTTGATTTATCTATTCTCATGATTCGGATGCCGATAGGAAAAAAATTTGGTTTGATTTTCTCTTATTGAGCATGCGTCAATTTTTATATTTTCTTCTGGCGAAGATATTGTTGAGTTGGTTATGAAACATTCATTGGGGATGTTCATTGCCTGAACTGCACCCTCTAAGTGTGTCGTTTCTTCAACTAACTTGTCTTCTTGAGTTGTCATATTCACTGGATCGGTATTCGTTATTTTGTCGTCAACTTGAATTCCTACATTTGATGTTTCCTTCTCAATAAGTTGTTGTACCTTGTTTTCTAATGACTTCTTATCCTTCTTAAGTTTCTTAATTTGCATCAATAATTTTTCACTATGGTTTTTAAATTGAGAAACTTCTTCATTTTTGTCAACAGTGATTTTGTCAATTTCATTTTGCATATTTTGTAATAATTTTTTACCTTCTTGAGAAATTACTTTTGAAATATTTGATATATCTTCTGGTGTTACTGAATTTGGTTTCGATGTAACATCTTGTAGTGTTATTTTCTTCTTCTTGTAAGAAAATGTTATAAACTTTTTCTTTGTATTTAAGATGACAGATCCTACTGTTTCCATCCAAGGTGATCCCAAAATAATTTCACCTTGATTGTTCAATAGGGTTTGAACTGAGAATTGTAATACAAATGTATAATCTTTAGTGTTTAACTGTAAATTGCCTATGTCCTATATTTTATTGCGAAAAAAAGTCTAATTTTTCAGTTATATTTGACTCTGGGATCACTAATTGGTTTGCGATTTTAGGAGTTATATAATTTGCATCTTCTGCCGGAGAAATAGAAATAATAACATCTTTTCCTGTGAGATTTCCTTTAATGTTAAATAACGCTTTACCGTCTCTGGGTAAGGTTTCTGGAAATCTTATGGCCTTCATTTTTGTATTAGACTCCAATTTTGCTTCTGGAATATTTAAGTACTTTTTAAATCACTTTTTTTTTAAATAAATCCCTTTTTTCTATATATATTTTATTCGTAACACATTTTCAGAGAGATGGCATGAGCAAGGTTGAGAGATCAAGATCAGTTGGACGAAACCTCCAACTATGTAATCTCGAAGGCCATAATTTCCTGCCTTCTAGATGAACATGATCTCAAGAATTACATCAATAGTGTGGTAGTTGTAACAGCATATGCATATCCTCTTAAGAAATACAAGAAGGAGATGGCGAAAGAAAAGAGGCTAATTCTCGATGGGTTTCAAGATCATGTTGTATCTCACATAGTTGGCAAAGATACTACCCGGTAGATGTGGGAAGTAGTTGTTAGGTTCTACGAAGGATCTTCTGATCAGCGAAAGATGTACCTTGACGAAAAGTTGAGATGCACGAGGATGCATAAAAGGGAGTGCATAGACCCCTTCCTTACTAGGCTTCAGGATGTCTAGGATCAGTTGGCTTCAGTAGGGTATGCGCCTCGGCCTACAAAGTTAATGCGATTAGCTATGAATAGTGTTTCTGAAGAATGGAAAGTTTTTGTCCAGATTCTTCTGAGCAGAGAAAAACTACCAAAATGGGATCATATGTGGGATGATCTACAACAAGAGGAGATGAGGCAAGATCTGGTGAAGAGAACCATCAGTGATGCTAGCAGCATCAGTGAGACGAAGCAAGCAAAGGTAAAGGAAGATGAGGCCCTCGTATCAAAGGGGCAATAGGAGTAGCACAGGAGGAAGAAGGAAATTTCCAAGATCAAATGCTTTAGGTGTGGTGATCTTGGTCACTACAACACTCAATGTCCTCTCAGAAAAAAGGACAAGGAGGAGAAGCAGGATCAGCAGGTTGCATCCGCTGAGATCGAGAGATTGTCCTCAAGACTGGAGGAATATTTTTTCATGATTGTCAAGATGCCTCCAGGGTGAGGTGGGGCAATCTGTAGTTGTAGCCCCAAATAGCTATAGGATGGGCACGATCCTTGAGGATTCCACCTCTTGGATCAAGACCTTGCTACAATATCCCATAGTCAGCAGTAGCAAGATGGACCAGTGGAAGTTGGTGTAGTTATGTGCTAGAGTGATAGATACAGTAGCTAGTAGTGGTCTGAGACTAAGCAGCGTAGAGCAAAGTTGGTAGCAGCACAGTTGGCACAGAGTAGAGCCAACAGCAGCGCAAAGGCTTCATTGAAAAAACAGAGTCTAGCAGCAGTCAGAAATCGGGTGACAGATGCATCATACTGACCATAGTTGGTTCAATATTTTGAATGCTTTTCCATTGCAATTGTTGCAGTTACAACAGCAACAGTTGAAGAAGGTTGCATTGTTGGTAGTAGTTCATCAAGGCCAACAACAACACGGATGCAAAAATCAGAGTTGCACAGTAGTTGAAAGGTAGCAGAGGCAGACATCAACAGTGCAGCAGGAGATATTGGTGCAGAGAAAGAGTGATTTTTCAGTGCGTTGCAGCACTAGAACACATTCCTTGCTAAGAGGGAGTGTTGATTTCTATAGCATCGAATGTGCTCTAGCCTCCAGATTTTGCAGAGAGGCTAAGGCACATGCATTCTCCAAGACCAATAAATCAGTTGGGAAAATTCCACCTAGAGATGGTTTAATTAAAATAATTAATCATTTTTAAGGTATTCCTAAGTCTAAACTTCGGAAATGTGATTAATTAAATGGCATTAATTAAGTCATGGTGAAATCTTATAGAAGAATACATGGATCGAGTTCTAGTTAATCTTAACCATCGATTATGTTTTAATCTTGGTTGTTGAAGCCTCAATGAGAGATTATAAGAAGAACTTCGATGGGGGTTGGAGAAGGAGCTTGGAGCCACCAGGAATTCGGTATTTTTGGGAAATCCAACTCCAAAGTAGCAGTTTTGAGTTGTTATAGGTGATTCAATAGTTTTGAAGCAGTGAGAGATGGGCATGGATAGTAAGGCCGGAAGGAATTTTTTCCAGTCTAGTGAGTGCATAGAAGAGAGACAACGTACTCCACAGAGAGGTTGATGCAGTGTAGAGAGGAAGCGCAAAGCTTTAGAGGGAGATTTGTATTTGCTGAGGAGAAGTCGAGATTAAGAGGCAGGAGCCAGAGTGGGAGCCCAAAGGCCAAAATATTGAGTTTCCATAGCAAAATTTGATTAGCAAAGTGAGAGGGACGTCAGTCTCAACAAGCTGACATAGAGGCAGTGCTGAGGCAACAAGGGTCAACTCATCCTTAGCTAAGGTCAGTGTCGGATCACCGGTGGAAGTGATATTTTTCTTGCTAGACTTATGTCAGTCATTTTCTTTGTATGGACTACAAGATTTGAGCCTCCATAGATTTATACTCATATTTAACACTACATAATAATAAAACCCTCAGTTGTTGCATCGGTTTTCCCAAGTTGGGTTTTTCCGGGGACATTGGTCCAAAAAATAACTCTGTATATGTGTGTGCGCATCTATTCTTCAGTGTTATTTTTCTTCCGCAATTTCTTTATTTGTGAAGGTTTTCATGTATATATTTCAAAATCTGCCATAGAAAACTGCAAATAATGTTTTAAGTAATTTAACAAATAAGAGAAATATTATCAGTTGCTGCAGTAGGATTTGGGATCACCAAATTTTCACATAGTATTAGAGCGTAGATAGAAATCTGAAAGCTCAATAGCGAAGAGGAGAAGGAGGTTCACATTTATTTGTAGGTAGTAGTTCGAAACCCTCAGGAGCTACGTATTTCCTTGGCCAGGAGGGTCAGTTTTTTGTGGAAATTTTACTTCTCTGAGTGAGTCGAAAGAGAATAAAAATTTCAAGATCGAAGAGTACCAGAGGAAGAGGGAGTAGTAGTAGTTTCCTTGCGGAGTAGATCTTCAGCTGGGATGCAGATTTTGTAGCAGTTTGCTAGTGAAAATAGCGTCAAGAGGAAGTAAAAACACACACTGAGGGAATTATTTCCTCAGGGCCTTCTAGCCAAGAAGTTCGAATTTTCCTAGCAGAGAAGCAGTAGTTGTGAATAGAATTTCTCACTCCATAGGGTAGTGCGAATAGATGGGAAGTAGTCACACAAGGAGAAAAGGAAAAATTCAACACTTTAAAAGAGATGGCATCAGCAAGTTTGAGAGATCAATATCGGTTGGACAGAGCCTCCAACTATGTAATCTAGAAGGCTATAATTTCATGCCTTCTAGATGAACATGATTTGAAGACTTACATCGATTGTGTGGTAGTTATACCCACAGATGCATATCTACTTAAGAAATACAAGAAGGAGATGGCGAAAGCAAAGACGCTGATTCTCAATGGGGTTCGAGATCACGTGGTATCTCACATAATTGTCAAATATATTTCCCGGCGGATGTGGAAAGCACTTGCTACCATGCACGAAGGATCCTATGAGAAGCGGAAGATGTATCTTGAGGAGAAGCTAAGATGCATGAGGATGCAGAAAGGGGAGCATATAGACCTCTTCCTTACTAGGCTTCAGGATGTCAAAGATCATTTGGCTTCAGTAGGGTCAACGCCCCAGCCTACAAAGTTGGTGATTAGCTCTAAATAGTGTTTCTCAATAATGGCAAGTTTTCGTCCAGAGTATTCTAGGCAAAGAAAAATTTCCAAAATGGGATCATATGTGGGTTGATCTGTAGTAGGAGGAGATGAGGCGAGATCTGGTGAAGAGCATCATCAGTGGTGCTAGCAGCACCAGTGGGATGAAGCAAGCAAAGGAAGAGGAAGATGTGGCCCTTGTATCAAAGGGGAAGCAGGAGCAGCTCAGGAGGGAGAAGGAAATTTCCAAGCTCAAGTGCTTTAGGTGTGGTGAGTTTGGTCACTACAACACTCAATTTTCTCTCAAAAATAAGGAAAAGGAGGAGAAGCACGATCAGCAGGCTACTTATGCTAAGATCAACAAATTGTCCTCCATACTGGAGGAAGATTTTGTCATGATTTTCGAGATGCCTCCAGGGGTGAGGTGGGCGATCTGGAGTTGTAGACCTAAAGGGCTAGAGGATGGTCAAGATCCTTGAGGATTCCACCTCTTGGATCAATACCTTGCTATGGGAGACCATAATCAACAGTAGTAGGATGGACCAATGGCAGTTGGTGCATTCATGTGCCAGAGAGACAGATGCAGTAACTAGTAGCAGTATGAGACTGAGTAGCATGTTAAAGAATCTAGGGAATTGTAGGTTAATGAGATTCTTCTAGACATTATAATTATTTGTGAGGTGTTTCTAATTTTTCTTCTTATCACAATCTTCACTTTTTATTATTAGAATGTCTTCTTAGTTCGTCAATTAGTTGTCAAAACAAAAGAGACAAGGACACAAGATGTTGTCTTTCTGCCAAGGCCAAAACCTCTCACTCTTTGAGAGGAAAACCCACAGAAAATTCTTTTTATAGAGATTCTAATTGAAGAATGCCAAGACCATGACCCTTGAACTATTTAGCCACTCCAAGACCAAGACACCAATCCTCTTCTTTGTCACTACTGAGATCATCATCATTGTTGCACCACTGAGGCCGGCACTATTGCACCACTGAAATATTCATTACTGCTGCAACACCCTTGTTGCACCTTCACCGAGGTCTTCATCATAACAAGTAGATCACTTTTTTTGCACTTATATTTACCGAGATCATGAATATTTCACCATATATGCAATTTGTTGCACTAAGATTATTCCTTAATCATTTCTACACCACTAAGATATTCATTAGGATTATGACCTTGAAACTACTTCTTCATTATGAATCATATCACTATGTTGAGGTCATGACTATGTTCATGAGACAAAGTGCATTATTGTGGGATCATTGGAATCCTTCTCATTATAATTATGCTGAGACTGTAACTATTATCTAGAGAGTAGGCCAAGACAAAGAGTGTCACTCCATGACTCTCCTCTTCACAAGTATGTCAAGACTGTATTCTAAGATAGAGTTATGTCAAGAGTGTATTGAGATATCTTCATCACACATATTCTTATACTAGGACTACATCTTATCATGCTGAGATAGTGTTGTGAGGAGGTCAAAATATCACTGAAAATCACATAGATTATTCTCCCTCCGCAATACTGAAATTCTGCACTTGTCTGAGATTGCTTGAGCCACTGTACCTATCTGAAATTCTAATCTTCCTGCACCCATTCAAAATTACAAAGAGTCTAAGTTTTTTGCTCCCTCTATGGTGACCCTAGCCACATATATATAGTAGTCTGCCTCTACATTTGATCCGACATGACAATTTGAACTGTTGTGTCTCTTTATTGAGCTGACATGATGTCTTTTAATTCATTTGTAAGCTGACATGATGAAGAGGATTGTGCTTTTCATTTGAAGGTTTTCTCCCAAGTATAACATGACTTTATAAATATTACAATGACTCTTATTCATTATGAAAAATCATAAAGACATCAAGAAGAAGTATTTGACCTATGAATAACACTTCTTGCTCATGAAATCCATGATGCAAGGAATACAATAAATATATTTTGTTCTCTTTATTACATTATTTACATCCGTCATAATTACATGTCATTGTTAGTTACACTTTCTTCACTAGGGAGGTATTGATAATGGTACTCAGTCATTCTCAAACTGAATAATTTCTCATATGAAGAATCGAATTGGTAACCCATCTGTATAGAATCATAGTAACCAACATTGTTTCCATAGCAAGGCCTTGACTGACAACTCTATCTCTCATTAGATCAGATCACAATGTTGGTGAGACCAATGATTATAGACGCCTTCATCATTATCTCTCAAGGTACATACCCACCCGGGTGTTCACTAAGTATGACCTTCTAGGACTAATCTTATGTTGGGTTTCCAACCCTCAAAGAATATTGGTCCTCTTGCCTACTCTTGTCTTGGATTCCCTACACATCCTCAAAGACCACCAGATGCTAGATGATTATCCAATCCTCCATTATTTCTTCAAAAGTGAAGAAAAGAATGGTGTGTCTATCTCTCCCTCTCAACTGGGGAAGATATGCCCATACCTTGAAGGAATGTACCCAAGCTACCTATGATTAGGAACTTGTCAAAGCTCCCTTTTAATCAGGGACTTGTCATAGCTCCCTCTTAGCTAGGGACTCTCCTATATTATTGGAAATACTGAGAGGGGGTGAATCAGTATTTCTTTCTAATTGTTCTTTTTATCACCAAAACATATATATATATAT